>JACXGJ010000423.1:0-128549 GCA_016801105.1 Esox niger
GGGGGGGGGGGGGGGGGGGGGATTTCGCTCAGGCAAATGCCTCCCCTCTGTTTCCTCACTAACCTTCACCTGCCTGCTTAATAATGGCGGCCATCCTCAAAACAAAAGTCAATAGCTACAGTACATGAACCCTGGGCCCCAAAGCAGACTGATTAATTGTAGCCTAACCAACTGTTCTGTTGAACTGAGGTTGTGATACCTTAGCTCCACCCCATTAGTTAGGTCAAACTTGAGTGAGAATAGCTGAGGGGAGACAAAAGTTCTACATCGTCCACATAAAGGATAACTTTACCACTTACCACGGCATGCATTATCTGCTAAGTCAAATATTTATCCCACCCATCAGCAGTCATTAATCTTCATTAAAAGAAATATTGTTCTGTCTCCCCACAGTCTACTCAGAGATTAACAGATATCCACAAAACTGAGTGCATCGAAACCCAACACTGCAAGTACAGTCCCGGTGTCTTCAGTGTCCCGCGGAATCAGTGGGAATGGAGCGCCCGAGTCTCCTGCAGAAAGAGACGCTCCCTTGGCTTGCTTCCGCCTCCCTACTGCTTGAGACTCAACCACCTTGAGTTTATTGTTATATCATTTATCTAAATTGCAAGAGACGAACAAGCAATAATGAGTGCACAAAACATTTGAAAGGGATTTTATTTCAACATCTAGGTCAAGAATGAAAGCTAGGTACCCTTTAATCACGCTAATAATGATCAAACTGATCTTTTATCATTACTGTGCTTTTCAAGCATTTAGCTTTAAAATAAAAAGAAAAGAAAAAAAAAGAAAGAAAAAAAATAATAAATCACCCAAAAGAGAATTGCACAGAAATTAAATTAAAATGTATCTGAACGTATTAACCCTGAGAAATGGAAACCCTTACAAAAGTAAATAGTAAGAGGTACCTTACTGGAATCCAACCATACCTTTGTAAGAATAGAAATTATCCTAGGATTATTTTGAGTCAAACATTCATTAATAAGTAGTTGACTAACTATAGGTCTATCCTTTTTCAAAAAGGTTTCATCCAGTTTATTAAATCAAATGTCCCTTCGAAGACGTTTTACGAGCCAAATACAGAAGAGCAAAAAAAAAAAAGTTTAACAAGATAAACGCAAGTCAAAGGCATGAGTATAACTTTCCCCATGCAATAGAATTTCCCAAAGGGCAATTTCAAGGAGGAGCAATTAAAAGTAACAAACTGGAGGGAAAATTTTTAAGTAAACGGATGATGTAACTGATCATTTATGGAGAAAAGCATCCATGTTCAAACTTATTGAGTTTGGTACGTCATTTATTGGGCTTGGTAATAGTGTTTTAAGAACGTTTACCACAGCCCAGAAGATACTGCAGCTGTCATTTTAGTCTCGACTCAACAGCCAAAATGTTTAGCTTTATCCTCTCAACTTTATCACCCTCCATAAATAGAATGGAGCTATAAATACAAATTTGTGGTGCATTTCTACGGAATATGGAGAAAATGGCATGGCATTGTCCAAGTGTTTCTATCACTAGCATGTTGATGTCGATCCCTGACCATAACTCACCTCAAACCACACACTGCATCAGGGAGAGTTGGGCTCAGTGACACTTTGGGCTCAGGAGAGAGCTAATAAGGTGTTGGTGCTATACTTCTGATGCAAGGTATAACATCCATATTGGTTCAGGCCTTTTGAATCATAAATCACATCATCATTAGAAAACGGTGGCACAAAGGCACTTTGTCACATATCACAGCAACAACTTTGTGTCATTCAAATTATGTATTTTGCTTTATACTGGACACCGGTGGTAGCCCTTCCCCCATCTGCATTCATATTGTGTTTTTTCATAGCAATACACTTTTGGTTAATTCCACCTCTCTTTGCCTCATTAAATTTATATACATATCATCTGATCTACAAGAACGCGGAGGAATTCGAGTCAATGGTATTACCTTTTCTTCCAGCTGGTTAAATACGAATTCTATGACAACATCATCCTCGAACCCCAGGATCTCCGTTACTCGCTGGGTGATCCAAGGTTTGATGACCTCGAGGTTCACCTTGGTCATATCCACCTGAGGGAAAGAAGAATCAGAAAAAAACTTAGAAACCCACTTAATACTTAAAACCAAAACAGGCATCCCAAAAGCTACCAAAAAAAATTAAGCAATAAAATACAAGGTGTTAAACGCTAGGTTTAGTGTTGTTCATACCTTCTTTTCCAGACATTCCGCAAATTTCAGCTGCTTCAGAAGTTTCTTCTGCTTATTGCTGAAGCGATTGTCCTGTTCTGCACTTGTGCCCTGTATGAGACAAAAATACCACATTAGTTTGTGACTACTGTAACAATATAATTCATTAATGCGTTACTATTTGTTTGTTTTTCCCGTTAGTTTGACGCTTGCTACGTCAGGAGTCAAAAAGTAAAACAACATTGTTAAGTAGAGTAGCTAATATGTAACTACCACTTTGCCAAAATCAAGTATGGATCGAACATCTTAGAAAACAAGTAACTGCTAAATGACACAACGACCTGTTCAGGATATGCATATTGGTTTATGTACTTAACGCAGTTAGCTATGCTAATCTGTAGTGCGCCGAGGCCTAAGTAGACATGGTCAAAATGTCAAGCTAAATTACAGTAGCTTGCTACTGCGGGCTAAACCCAGAAAGCAACCACAGCGTCCATTAATTATCACTAGCTAGTTCACTAGGCGCATTATACATGTTTTCTAGTTGCCAACCCTAAGGTACGTAACACCAGTAAGGACTTTATAATGGGTAAACCTAGGCAGCATTAACGGTCTAAGGTTACTGTACATTCCATCGAACATATATAGCTAACAAACTAGCCAGCTAACCGTTAGTTAGCGAAGTAATGTAACTAAAGCAGCCGCCATCTTTATCTACCTAGCTAGCGTTAGCTGCTCTTTGCAATGGAATGGCGCACGAGCTCGTCTGTCTACGATGGCACATTTTTACACTTTCAAATTAGCCTACCAAACATTTGCAACAGTGTGAAAAGATTCATATATGTTTTTTCAATAGCTTACGCGGAAGAATCCCGCGTCCATGTTATTAGTCAAGAAAGATGTAAAAGCCGATGATGGTGGAGTCTGGAGATTAAAGACGTGCTACCAAAACCCCAGCGTACAACAGAGGGTTCCTCCTTCACAGCAAAACGGAAGAAGCGAATGGGGTGATGACGAGATCCGCAGGTGGCACGAGGACAGACAAGTTTAGAAAGGCGAAGATACATTTAATTGGTAAAACCGGGTAAAAAGAGGAACCATAATTACGACGTATAAGAAGTCCTTCATTTTCCTAGCGATGATTGAAATATGTCCAGGATCATTTAAACGTCTGGAATCCAAAATAACTCAAACATTTCTTTACTCAGTCTGTATTTTTTATTTTATTCTATTGTGTATGTAATACATATGGCTATTTTCATACTGTATATTTACGGCGTCTTTTATGTATATTGTTGAATAAATTAGCAAATAAAATATAAAATAAAAATGGGATAACTCTCCCGCCCAGGAGACATTGGACCAATCCTTGTTAGGTTGTCATGCTGCGTCAGGGGGTTGCTAAGCATTACGAAATACCCTTTTCGAAACCCCAGGTTATCGATATTTCCTTCGGAAGATCTTAATATTACGATACGATATCACAAAGAACAAGGTACACAACTTTGGAAATGTGTCAAATGTTGTTCACGTAATTTGTGCTTATGTTGGATTTTTTTTCTTCTAAAGCTGGTATGTGTGTGTGCGTGAATATTCCTGTCTCAATGGGTCAACAGTAGTCATGTGAGATATATACATGCACATTCTAGATTTCATTTTCCGTGGGGAGAAAAGTCATCTGCTAAGACATCTGTTCTCAGCTTTTTTTGTACCTTATACCAACTGCTTTACCTCCAACCAGGGAAAGGAGGATATGATTCAGAGGACCTACGGCTTGGCTGGGTCAACTATTGCGTGGGTTTCCATATCTCAATTGCTGTTTTACATAAGTAATCAAATCACTGATTGATATTGAATTAACTTTCTTATTATTATCAGATACCTCTGGGGCCCAAACCAAATGTATCATTGCTATGATTAGTAACTTGTATATTAAGCAGAAAAGCTATGATGAATTTCCTCTTAAAGCTATCTCAACTCCTGTGTCTTGTGGGTTTGTTAAACCCTTTCCTACTTTACATTGCCCACTACAAATTTGAAAGACGATTGCTAACCCATCCCACCCCTCCCAGTATGAAAAAGTATCAGATCACTTAGTAGCAAATAACAAAACAACAAATTAGCTAATTAAGAGATTTATTATGTTTCTTTTCAAAAGTACACTGCAATTTTTTTAAATTACTAACAAATTAAACACTGCTTGAAAATGTACTAAAGTCGTTTTTTAAAGGTAAGTCTTGTGTAAACATTGTGAAATGTATTGTTTCTTATGCATCCATTGTACCTGATAGGTGTACCTAAATCCCATCTTGCTCCTGTATCGTTTCACTGTGTCCTCTATACTACAATGACAATGCAGTAGGCCAAGAGGGAAATTAAATCCAACCCCTCGAGATTCTGTAAACTGAAGGTGGGAGAATGTCTAACTACATGTAAACTAATATTTCAAAAGCTTTTTCCCTCCAGCAATTTGAATCCCATGCTAATCCTGTAATGATATTTAAATTCTCCCTATCACAATTAAAACAACAGAAACTGAGGAAAGTCTCAACAGTTGACAATATGGTTTCCTCAAAAAGAGTAAGGCTGCTGTGTGCGCTTGTTGCCATTTGCTTTGTGTGTGTGTGTGTGTTTGTGCTTGCGTGTGCTTGTGCCTGCTTGCGCGTGCACACGCGTGCGTGTTTGTCAGTTTGTTTTTCTGGTTGAAGATTCCCGGCTTTAAAACAGTCCCTGGTTTATTAGTAAAATATACTTTAACCGACAAAAGAGTAGGTTAAAGGTCTGTTGTGATTGGCAGATCCAGGCTGAAGCAGACATATGAAATATGGAGTGGTAGAACAGTCTCTGTGGGCGGGGCCTGCTAGCTGACTGGCAGTCCAGCATTGGTCCTCTTCTCATAAATGGAGCTCAGCATGTCAGAAACAAGCTCCTCGAGCCCATAAGTAGACTTCCAGCCCCAGTCTCTGCGTGCGTTGGAGTCATCAAACCTCACCGGCCAGCTGTCCGCTGCACACCAGGGGGCAATCGCAGTCAAGAGTGGTTTTACAAATCCCATCTTATGAAGACTTAATAATGACGTAATCAATGACTGGTAACCATGTCAAGTAAACCCATAGCCTATAGTACTGCTGTAAGAGTTAAAGCATGTGGGAAAGGATAAAATGCAAGGGTTTTATTACAACACATTTATAATTTAATGATCTACGTTATACTTTTTGTAGGAAAGCAGTAAAAAGAGATGTGAAGTCATAGCTGTGGTATACGATCTCATATTACACAACTATCGGCCAATCAGCATTCACTATTCGAATCACCCAGTAAATAATGTTTTATATCACAAAACAACGAATCCCAACCCTCCATAAACTACAGACAAGAGTCTGACACACCGATACTGTGAGCAATGAACATACCAATGGTCTGGCGGACAGGGTCAGGGTTATAGGTGACCTTGAGATGGGGCAGGTGTTTACGAATTTCTGTGGCCACTTCTTCAGGGGTAAAGCTCATAGCGGCGATGTTGTACGTGCGCAGTGACAGCTGGCATTCCGGGGCCTGCATGAACTCTACAGTTGCACGATGGCAGTCACCGATGTGCATCATGGGCAGACGAGTGTCAGGGCGTAAGTAGCACTCGTGGTGACCCGTGCTGAGGGCATCATGAAAAATCTTGACAGCATAGTCTTCAGAAACGGAGAGCAAAAATGTACACAGCATGTATTTGTACATACGCATATAACGATAGCATCAATGCTTTCATAAATTATGAAATTATAAATGGGATCACCTGTTGTTCCTCCCCCAGGCTGAGTGTTAGCTGAGATCACACCGGGATAGCGTAGGCATCGGAAATCCAGTCCATACTTGTGATGAAGATACTAACAGATAGAGGGATAAATGGGGAAAAAACTTCAACTTTCCTCTCGTCGTGTTGGTGAAAATGACAATGACGTTGTCCAATTCCGATTGCATTTATGACCATTTGAAGATGATTAGTACAATTATGAGGCAACCAGCTGCAATAGGATTGTGAGTTTGGTCAACAAAAATGTTGCGGGGGAGACTCACAATAGACTCGCAGGTGGTTGCGTTAAAATGGTAAATGACATCTTTTATTTTTTACAGTGCATGTTTGCATGTATGTGTGAACATAATAAGTCACACCTCCCCCATCAGTTCACCGTGCACTTTGGACACCCCATAAATGGTGCGAGGCCTCTGGACACACAGGTCAGGTGCAGGATCACGGGGAGAAGTAGGGCCAAATGCTCCAATGGTGCTGGGGACAAACAGGCGTAAGCAGCTTTCCAGAGCCAGGTCCAGCACATTATGAAGTCCTAAGAAGAACAGCAGCGAGAGAGAGAGAGAGGATTTAGACAAAGACATACAAAAAGGGCGGCGTCTGGGATGCTTAGGTAACAAGTGATCTGACCTGTGATATTGATCAAGTGATCTGTAGCTAACCTGTGATATTGATCTTGCGTGCCAGGGCCACATTGGCCTCTCCAACAACACTGAGTAGAGCACTGTAATGTACCAGCCAAGTGATGCGGTTATTCACCACTAGTTCTCTAAGATTCTTGTAGTCCAACACATCAGCATACACAAACGGGCCTTAAGAGGATGATAGCGAGACAAGAGGCTTAATAAGATTTTGGTCAGTAAATGGCCTGAGATGTCACACATCTAAAAAAATCTATAGTTACTGACAGATGGAGAGTAAACTTCATATAAAGTTGCACAATCTATATTTGCTAACAGAAAATGTATGTTTGAACCCAACTAGTTTTTTAGATTTACACAAAGTAACTGCTTTTAGGACACAGTATATAGTGGTTTTCGGAAAGTATTCAGACCCCTTCACTTTCTCCACATGCTTTCGTGTTATGGATTGTATAATTATAAACAAAATTGGCATCAATCTACACACAAGGCAATAACATGACAAAACATTTTTTATTTACTTTTTATCAATTTATTTGAAATAAAAATCTGAATTATCTGATGTTCATAAGTATTCAGACAATTTATTAAATACTTTGTAGATGTCTTTGGTGGGAGATTGTTTCCCAGTTCTGGCCCTAGAAAATGCCATTGTGTCCCTGAACGCCAGTATTCTTTCAAGTTGCAACACCATGGTGCCCCTGAACGCAACTCACCTTCAGGTGCCAATCACCTGTGTTTGTTCTATGTTCTCTATTTAGTTCAGGTCTTTGTCTCATGTCATTTGTGAGGTATTGTTTGTTGTAAGTGCAACTATACTAAGCCTGAGGTTTTCTTGTTACAGAGGGCTTGAAACTCTTCCTTGTGTCCTGACCTGTGCTTGCCTTTTCTGACTGCTTTTTTCTGGATTACCACTGTGGCAGTTCTGCAACTGTCTATCTGATTCCTGTGTACTGAGTTTCTTGCCTTCTTACAACTATGTGCCAACCTACTACTTGTTTTTTGTGTGTTGGATTTCTGATAAAACATACAGTGCTCAACACTTGGATCGAACCACCTCTGTCAAATCATTCAAATCATTTGGCAGCAGTCACAGCTTTGAGTCTTCTTGAGAGTATCTCTACCAGCTTTGCACACATGGACGTGGACAGTTTCTTGCATTCTTCTTTGCAAATCTGTCAGGCTGTCAGATTGGGTGGGAAGGAGAGGGTAAACCACAATCTTCAGGTCTTGCCAAATATGTTTAATGGGGTTCAAGTCTGGGCTTTGCTTGGGCCACTCATGGACATCAATATACTTGGCCTGAAGCCATTCCATTTTTTTACTGGCTGGGCTTTGTGTTGTTGTCATGCTAATAGATTAATCTTAGTCTGAGGTCCTGTTCACTTTGAATCATGTTTTCCTCAAGGACCTTTGTATTCACCTCCATTTAGCCTTCCCTTATCCTGATAGGGCCCCTTACCACTGAGACGCATTTGCTTAGCATGATGCGTTCACCATCAGAATGGCATTAGCCAGGCGATGAGTATTACCTTGCTTCTGTCAGTTTTGGGCTTTATTTTAATTGGCTGGAATTTAGAAAAACGTGTTTTTGCTTGGACATTATGGAGTACTGCATGTAGACTGATAGCAAAACATTTTAAATTAAATTATAAAGGAAGTTTATAACAAAATGTGAAGAACATGACGGGGACTGAAATGTTTTCAAACCCACTGTATAGTGTTTAATTACCCTTTTAAGATTATTTCTAGCAGACGTGCTAGGCAAAAATAAAGGGTAACCAACATACATATTTGAATGTATTAGTTACTGCTATTCCCTCAGATTCTTGATATATGTTAGTCTAAACGCATTATGAGCTTAATTCTGCTGTAATAAACTACACAGAAAACCAAATATAAGCTTGTTTTACACCATTTTGTGAACATTGTAAATATAAACAAATGCTATGAAGCCTCAAAATATGCACAAAACTGTATTGGATGTTTAGCAATTACATCCATTACACTGTCCATTAATTTGACGGTGGTTACTTTAGTCCCAGACCCATTTCTAAGCATTTTCCAACAGTAGGGTTTTGTCATTGCCTCAACTGTGGATTTCCCCTTTTAGGTAGAGTATGTACTGCAAATAAGTTGATCAATATTCAGATGAGAGCTAATTTCCAACAATAAAACAGGTAAAACTTACCATTTCTGTACACCTCTGGTGGAGGCTTCTTAATATCTGACAGGATGACGTTTTCTGTCCCATACAGTTTCCTGTACATTGATAATCGATTAATATATGGCATTACGTTTCATATATTTAATTAAAGTGAATTATACCAGCTTGGGAAGATTCAGGATATGGAATAAATCAGAATTAACGTAGGACTATATATATGGCGTTTAATCTTACCTGAGTATTTCTGCAAGCCCCACACCTAACTGACCAAGTCCACCTTAACCATGAACAGAAAATGAATACAATGCAGAATTGATAAAACAACGCAATCTTAATTGTAATTTGCATTCGAAAAAAAGAGAGAATATACCCTATTGTAAATAATAGGGCGACATTTTCTAGTGTAAAATAAAAAAAGGCTGCTGGATGTTTTTTCATATTCTGCTACAACCAGCCTGCAACCTTTTTTGTTTTCACTAAAGCTTTATGCACAGACAAAACCCGGCCTCAGTCTATTATTCTGCCTGCGCGGTCACACGCGGGGTATTTTTTGTACCTAGCAGAGACTTCTCACAGCCTATTGTAGTGAGGGAAAATAGGATTACCAGTTACTGAACATTGAAAACAACTCGAAATTACAAAAACGAGAATGTAAGCATGCCAACGCTGAAATTAAAACATTACAACATAGGATATTTCATGAAAAATACAAATCGAATATATTTTATGTTCTATCAAGTGTCATTTGCTATTTCAGATAAAGAAAATGTTTTAACCTGTGATGAGAATACGTGGGTTATCCTCTGAAGGTAGGTCAACGGAATCACGACTGTTCCACCTGCTGATCAGTCGGGGCGACCAACTAATGCCACGGAATTGCAAACAACGCGACCGGCTGCGACAGCCATGGCACAACGAGTCGAATATAGTTGCTGCAGAGGGAACACAGACCCGCATACCCGAGAGCATGTCGAGCTGCCGCCCTAGTGGAAAAGTTGCTGTTAGCGTATCTACTTCATCCGTTAAATCAGTCCTGTTCAGTCGGTAACTACACCATTTTGCTCATAATGACACAGCAGAGAAAAACTAACATGGCTTGACTAAAGTGATTCGATCTCGTCAAATATTGATTAATTAAAAAATACAGTTAGGTGAGTTGACTATGATAGCTATAGGTTAGTTTGTCCTATGTAGCCTAACATTTTTTGTTCAGGCCTACCTTCAAACTCAAACATTAAACAGTTCGCAGGCCTGTAGACTAAAACACCACGCGTTATCGTTCAGCAACATAATGAATAGGCTTGAAAACAACATTTCACCTGTGTGCTGACAAAAACCTGGAATCAGTCTCTGTTGATCATGCCAACCACTTGATGCCCAATGTGAATACTTTAAATATCGCACAATCACATCCCACACTAGGTTACCAAACTAACGTATGTAAATTGCGCTGCTGTAACTGTTTTCATGGAACTCTACAAATAAAAAGATTACCCCCCATTGGTCACTGTCACTGGTTAAGCGCACCGAGCATCCATTGGGTAAGTGAAGGGCAGAAGAATGTCATGCCGGGATACGTGGTTTTTCTTGTTGTGATGTCAGAGAGCGAGAGGGCGTGACTTTGGGATAAAAGACTACGTTGTCCAGCCTGCAAAGCTATGGTCCTACATATGGGCAAACATGCTGACTAGGTATTCACATTGCATTTGTTTTTTGTTTAAATGTTCAGCTGGCTTGGCTTGAACAAGTCTTTAGAACAGTTGCTTTCTTCAGAGGAGATCAAATATATTTGACAACAATAATTGTAACCATAACACTTGAAAATGTCATACTACTGTAATACGACACCTCAGATGTAGTATACAATTTGAGACATAAGTATGTTGTGTCCAAAAAGCTAGGAAATCACATGTTTTCTAATTGCATACGCAATATTTCCTTTACACTTTTCATATTAAAAGTAAGAAAAAAATGCAGATCAGTTACTGTATAATACACATTTACTGATTCTGTCTCTGATGTCCTCATTATAGAAGTCAAAATATGGACTTGCAGTGAAAACTGTATAAAAAGGAAAATAAATTAATCTGTTTTCATGGCAAGGTTATAATAATACATTTGAACTAGTATAGCGCTTTTCTAAGTACTCAAAGCACTGCACAGGGTGAGAAGACAGAGTAAAATCACTTGTATCATATGTACAAGTAAAATCTAAAATAAACAAAAAAATAGATGGTTAAAAACTAGGAAATCAAGAGATGGAGGGAAGGCAAGAGTCGAACGCAAGTTTGAAGAGGTGTCTTTTGAGGGCCTGTTTGAAGGATGGCAGGTTGTTTGCCTGACGGATGCAGTTGGGGAGGGCGTTCCATAGTTGGGGTGCAGCAGCTGAAAAGGCCCTGTTGCCCAAGGTCTGGAGCTTGGTCTTGGTTGTGTCTGCAGACCTGTGCATTTGGTAGGCGTGTGGTGGACGACGAAGGTCGGAGAAGTAGAGAGGGGTCAGGTTATTTATGACTTTGCAGGTGGTGAGTAGGAGTTTGAAATGAATCCTATATTTTTCCTTGAGCCAATGGAGGTTGTGGAGAACAAGGGTGATGTGATCTTGGTGACGGGTGGAGGTGAGCATGTGGGTAGCAGAGTTCTGGATGTTTTGAAATTTATTGAGGAACTTTGTTGGGTGAAACGTAGAAGATGCTACTGCAGGTGTCAAGTCTGGAAGTTCTGAGGGCATGGATGAGGGTTTAGGCAGCGGTAGAACACAGGGAGGGCCGAATGCAGGCAGTGTTGGTTGACGTGAGGTAGGAATGAGAGGGTGAGAGAGATGGATGATTCCAAGGATGCGCTATGATGTGCTCTGCTTATGTAATGTTCTTTGTGATGGATGAAACCCCATGTATTCTATGTCCAGAGGAGAATAATTTCCTGGCATACATTTTTTTTTCCCAGTGTCTCAGTTCCATCAGTCCAATCTGTCAATGTCTTTTGGACATCCATCAGTGTTTTCAACCTTGTCGTTGAGTGGCCGATGGCACTGACTGACCAGGTTCTGTATCACCTTCTGAGCCTCCACTAAATGCAGTGCATCATCGGTCCATTGCAGGAACAGACCTGGGACATATCAGTTAAGAGACACGTTGGTTCTAAATCATGCCCAATTCCATTGCTTATTACAAATGAACAAATATTTTTACTAATAGATACAAACTTGCACATGTAACAGAACATGCAGAGCAAACAGAAATGTAACACACAAAAAAACATTTGAAAGAGTGGTCATTCAAACCATTTTGGCTAATGCACATCTACGCAGACCTCCAAGGGAGGAATGACTTCTCCTAACGATGACCTTTGATTCACTTATCTGACATTCAGCCCATGTCAAAGGGCCACTGTATGGGAGAGAAGGCTGTAGTATTAGTATACTTTCAGTTACCTTTCCAGAGCTGCAGGGATGGAGGTTGGATGGAGGGCCAGATGGCCAGCTCAGTGGGCTCATACAGGGGGTTATAGTAACGCTGCCTCTCTTCGGCCCTCAGTAGGGACTGGAACAGACAGTGAGTTCTCTCCTTCACCCCAGTAACACACCTGACAAGAGATGCAGCCAGATGAAGAACAAGCGGGAATGTAAAGAAAGACGGACGGATGGCTGTCTGGATAATGACTGAGGATATAAGGACTGTCTGGATAATGACTGAGGATATAAGGACTGTCTGGATAATGACTGAGGATATGAGGCCTGTCTGGATAATGACTGTGGATCTGAGGCCTGTCTGAATAATGACTGAGGATATAAGGCCTGTCTGGATAATGACTGTGGATCTGAGGCCTATCTGGATAATAACTGAGGATATAAGGCCTGTCTGGATAATGACTGAGGATATAAGGCTTGTCTGGATAATGACTGTGAATATGAGGCCTGTCTGGATAATGACTGTGGTTCGGAGGTCTGTCTGGATAATGACTGTGAATATGAGGCCTGTCTGGATAATGACTGTGGATATGAGGCCTACCTGGAAAATGCATTCATCCTGGTGTGTGGGATCAAATGTCTCACCTCTCCTGGTCACTGTTGCAGAGGAAGGTGCCATAGTCTGAGGCATAAACCTCCTTGGCTAGCCGCAACAGCAGAGGCTCAGAGAAGCCCATTGCCAGGGGGAACTGACGGGCCAGCTGCCACACGCAGTCCAACAGCAGCACAAACACCGGAGCCTCATGCCTCAGACGGACATGTGAGTAGGCGGAGTGGGCACAGCGCTGTTGGAACGGGTGACCCGCCTGGGTACACACAGGACAAACAGATAAAAACACGTATTCACTACATCTAGTTTAAATACCTAGCTGTCAACTGTACACAGGGTCACATTAGCAGCTCTCTATCCAAAACATTTGAGTGTTGAAAAATGGTTATCTCATAGGAAGTGCGTGACTAGTTTAGCGGTCTCACCTGTACCCACTCCCTCTCCAGCAGTCCCAAGAAGCCGGCCAGTGTCCGGGAGTCAGGGTCCAGGATGAGCTGAGCCAGAGAGCTTACCAGAAGAGTGGTGTCTGTGCCCTCTGAACCATGGACTAGAACAGAGTGGCCATCCCTGGGCCCAAACAAAACCCCGTAGATGGTCACATAGAACAATGTGGCACTCAAACACAGAACAGGAAACAATACAGCGATTCAAAACAGCCAGCAGTGGGTTTAACACCCCGCATGACATACACAACGTGATGATACGAAATGTAACATCAAAAACAGACGATCTACCTCTCCACACACTCAGCCACTAGGCCGGCACTGGACAGGGCTGTCTGGACATGAGAGAGCCACTTGGAGTTTTCCAGCTTGCTGAGCCAGCGGTCCACACTGTGAGACTGATCCCCGCAGGCCTCCACCAGCTTCATCAGACTCTCCTGGAGGACCTTCCCCCTGAACACATACATACACATCAATCAGTCAAATGTGTTTTATAAAGCATGTATTTTTACATAAGCAGTTGTCACAAAGTGCTTTCACAAAGCTTACACATGTAACAAATAGGTTCAACAGGCGTAGAGGTGTTTAGCCAAACAAATGGGGTATTGCTTTGCATGACAACAGTGAATGGTTGACTAAATTGGATGAAGTCTCTTGCAGCTGTTAGACAGAGTAACAAACAAATGAAAGAAGTCCTACACAACAGACCAATACACACACACACACACACACACACACCTTTCCAGTTGGCGATGCAGTCTTTTCCAGCCTCTGTAGCAAGATTTGGACTCAAACCCTCCCCCTGTCATCCTGGCTTGCTGAGCCTGTTGGCTGGAGCGGGTGTCAATGATATAACCCAGCTCCAAGCCGTCAATTACTGTCTGGAGGAGGAGCTCATCCTCTCTACAGCGCTTCTTATTGGCTCCTGACAGGGGCTGACTGCTGCGCATAATGACCTGGAAATCACAAAGGTGATATATAATACAGCAGATGCCATCTAAGGACATCTTAAATGACATTAAAACAACATGAAAATATATCACGTGTGTGACTGCACACGTGTCTCGTGTATACGTGTCTCACCGTGCCGGTTTTCCTGTGGTAATAACAGAGGACAGGGAAGCGGCCCCCTTGTCTGAACCTGGCCGCCTTTACGAGTGTCTCATCATCTATGGAGTGAGGGACAATAACAGCAGGAGGGTAGGATGGAGACACAGAGTAGTCCTGGTTCACATGACTCACTCTCCACCTGTCATGCTACACAGATCAGGAAGACAATCACAACATGGAGTAAATAATGTTCAAAAACACTCCGCACTGTAAAACACAAGGCAGCAAAGCGATTTAGTACAGAACCTTTTTGAAGGCCATGTATCAAGTAAGCCATCAAACCCTTTTTGGTTTTCTACCATGGTTTGGAGTTTTGCAATAGGAATAGTAAAGTGTCCTATTTGTTTCCAAATCAAACAATACATTTTCTAGGCTAGTTGTTTGGTCAAAGCAGTATGAGTTGATCTGGATTTTGTTACAATGACAATTGAACATCCAACTCTGCCCCCCTCTATGGACCCCTGATGCAAGCCTCTGTTTCCCAGCATGTTACGTGATGGTCTGGATTATAGTCTGTGATGATTGTGATCATCATCTCTGATTGTTGTATTTAAGGTTGCGAGAAAGCATGTTTGTAGACATGTACTATATTTTGTGAATAAACAACAAGGAACGCTTCTCACCCTGACTTGGGTCCTTTAACATTCTGCAAAAGAGCCAGAAGCCAACAGGTTATATGTGCGTGTATGTGTTACATGCTCTTCCACTTACTATCTCTTTCATTTGAGCGTAACGTTGTTCAGTGGACGAGAGACCCCACTGGTCCTGGAGACTGAGAAAGGGTGGTCTGTAGAAGAACGGGTACATCTCTGACACAGTTTCCAGAGAAGAGAGAGACTGCATACAGAGGGACAGAGGGGTGTTTTGTGAGAAAGAGAGAGGGATAGTCAGACACAAAAGTACAACTGACTGAACTAATACAGGCAGCAAAAATATTCAAATGAGAGGGAAGATGATGGTAAAGTGGAGAAAACATGACAATGGATTATCATTAATTATAATAATAATACATTTTTGCATCATTTATTTCATGACTAAAGGTTACGGACTAGCAACGGATAAACACACAACCTTTGATGTTTTAAATCCTATATAACAGTGATACTAGATTTGATATGTTGTCTATGATAGCCTGCATGTGTTCATAGCACCCCTGTTTCTGTACCTCAATAGAGCTGGCAATGTTCAGGCACTCCTCCATGCCTGGAATGTCCAGCTGAAGAACACACAGGTCTTTACACTTGAGGGTGATTGTTCCAGAGGACACAGATGGCCTATAAATGAAACACCAAAATGATTACCTTGGCCCAGGCCTCACCATGAATACCCAACCTAACACACACCCCCCACAATTCCATGAACTGGGCTGCAGTTAAAAGCGTGGTTTCCCCTCAAAACATTGCACACTAACAAGCAAAGCAGCAAGGTCATCCCAGCCAGCTGGTGGTGGGGGAGAATTCTCTCAGTTGCAGCACACAAGTTACACATTTCCCTTCCATATCAACACCCCTCCCATTGTGCTGCGTGAACCAGATTTATAATTGCAGCACAGGAATGTTGACATTCCTGCCTTTAATAATTTGCTGTTCACTGCAAAAAATGTAAAATAAAAAACAGCGGAAAAGGTTTCTAAAAGAGACGAAGGGAGCAATTCCTGCGAGTGGCAGTCATCATAATCTCCTGTTGCTTTCACGCAGTGCTGCAGACATGGACAGCAAAACACTGCGAGACGCACAAACACACACAGACACATACACTTATGTCAAACCTTTGACTCTGGCCTGTACTAGAGAAGAGTCTGGAATAGCCCAACAGGTTTTCCACACTGGGCATACAGGGAGAGAGAAAGTGATGAGGTGGGGGGGACTACGAAAAGTAATATGAGTCAACCTAATTAACAGGACACAAAATCAGGGACGCCCTGAGTCTAGCTCAGCTTTGTAGTAAGACAGAATATTGTTAACATGTTAAACTTCATTTATTTAACAGTGTATTAATAATTATGCCCCAGTATTTGAAATATCGAGTAATATGGCAGAAGTTCTGTAGGTTGGAAATTCGGCCAGGTCATTATTTTAATGATAACTGGTTCTCAGTTGTCGTACCTGGTTAAATAAAAATTACTGAATAAAAAGGTGATATTTAACTCTCTTCATCTATTGGCCCCTACTTACCTTTTCTCTATGGCATCGATATTTCTCAGAAGTAACAAGAACGGCCGTGTGCTGTCTCCACCTCTGTTAGAGAAGATAAGGTGGTGGCCGGTGACACATAAAGTTCCTTTAGTCGGCTGAAAGAACGGCCTTCTTAGAATGACATCTTCAACGTTTGCGGTCTTTATATGCTCTGAAAACTCCATCGCATCAGGGCAAATTGACAGTAAGGGCAGAGAGAAGTCATGGGCGGCCGAAAAAATCGTCCTAAAACTCGTCACAGCCTGTTATCCTCCTCCAGAACTTGCTTTGACTGCTTATCTTGAATTATGAATCGAAATGAAAACACTTCTAGCCGGGTCGAGCTCTTAGCTCACTGATAAGAATCTATTTATATGATTATTTACATTCGTTTTCTATTGTAGACAATAGGCTATGCTTAACTAATGTTGACTTCTTTCCAAGAAGCCCACAAAATGTGAAACAAAACCTTTTGTGGTTAGAGGAGGAAGTGAGCGTTTCCTGTAACCAGTTGAGAGAACACGAAGTCAAAAACCTTAAACAAGTGTAATTAATTTCCATATGGCATAGTGTAGCATAAAATAGGGACTGCATCTGTGTTCATGTAAGTTCTTAAAATGCACATGACGTAAGTTAAAGGTAACGTAAATATTTAAACAAAATGAACTCAACATGCAAACAATTGAAAAGATTGGACAGACATTATGTAAGGAATCCAGTGAAACCCAATGTGCCTATATGAGGATTTCAATACAGAAGCAATTTTTCTAAATAATTATGAGAAAAATCTAATTATGTTAAGTCGCTGATTTAAAGCGGTTTTATTTTATTGTAAACGTATTGTCTCCAGTTGTGCAGCCTGCTGCTGTTCCATCGATCTTTACACTTAATTATGTTGTGCCGAATTAACTCCATGCGTTTTAGAAAGTACCCACCAGATGGCGGCAGTGCTTTAAATTAGGACGCATCAACAAAATATATATATTTTGAGGACTGGTTAAGCTGCGGATCTGTCAGGAATAACAAGTCATTACATATGTACATTTGGTATTTTATTCAGAGACTTGTCATGTCACATACACTGTCCATTGCTATATCCAACAAATAATGTCTAAGGGTATTCGTTACAAACCCACAATGTATCAAGAAGTAGGCCAATATTAACATCACAAGTGTCTGAGATCTATATAATTAAATGTCCAATTCATCCATTTCCCATTTAGTGTTATGAAAAAATATTTGAACACATTTAAGTGAAATAAATGCATTCAAATGTTAAAAGTTGCATAACGTTAAGTGAGGTCCCCCGTGACTCGAAGGAAGCTGCTTTCATTGCCTACTAGCTACATATCTTTATCCTCGTTCAAAAGCGATATGGGCGGACACTTGTGCTTCTCCGGATCACCCTATAAATGAAGGAACACCAGTTCACTTCCAATCGAGAGCTGGCAAGCCCGCTGTCAGAACATTTTACATACGTCTCAAGAGACATTTCTTAGTCTGTAAATAAGTCTCACAAAAAAAATTGCAGACTGAAATGTCTCTGTACGTAGATCAATTTCCATCGTCTAGTAGTGCACTTGTAATGGATTTCAAGGAGCTGGGAGGCGAGGACCACTCCGACGTAGATACTGAGGGGGACACTGAGGATTTGAATAATGTGAAAGCACTTACCGAAAAACTAAAGTTACAAACTCGCAGACCATCTTACTTAGAATGGCAGGAGCGCTTGCAGAGCCTGCCTTGGAAGGACAACCCAAATGGTTCAGATAATAAGACAGAGACAGCTGAAAAATATGTTTTTTTACCTGAAATTATGCGGGATGAGAACTCCGATTTAACCATCCGCAACATCTGTGGTTTCGATACAATTGATGATGCGTTGGATTTTCTTAGAAAAGAGCTGGTGAGTATGTTTTGAATGGAATTTCCACAAATTCTGACTCGACTTATCTTTACTGATTTGGGTTGCACCATCTCTGTATAATGCCCTAGACATTTGGAATCAGATATAATCACTAGATTAAAGACCTGATTATTTGTCTAGAATTCATTGTAAGCTGGTTTGGACACTGTGTGTACACTGTGAGCCTCACAGCTTCCTATGTTTTTATAACAGCACTGTTTAGTCTTACAGCTTTTATTGCTTCCTATGATATTATATTATTTTTCTAATTTCTTATTCTGCTGCATTATTATGCTGTATTTTATATTTCTGTTATTGATTTATTTTATTATGAAATGTATATCTTGCTATCTTTTACCAATTGTAAAGCAAGCTCTGGTGCTATCAGAGGAATAACCTCTGTGTAAATGTAACAATCTGCTGATGATGGATCTGACTGTTTTGATTCTATTGCATTATTTCTATTTTCACTGTAAAGCACATTGAATTGCTTCTATGTATGAATTGTGCTATTTAAATAAACTTGCTTGCTTGCTTGTGCGTCCTCATGACGCAGATGAGCCCAAGCTCAACTGCTGCAACAGGTACCTTTTTTTAAAAACTGTTGTTTACCAGGTAACAATGCTAAGAACACGTTCATACTTACAGCAACAACCTGGGAGTAATTGGGATCAATTAGGGTTAACTGTCTTGCTTCACCTTGTTGGTTTGGGCAATCTTGTGTTTACTGGTGCAAAGCACATGACAACATCTGTGGAAAACCAACTGTTTTCATGGTTTTGCTTTACTTGAATGTTTGCACAGCTCCTTTCTGCAATATTTACATTAAATAGAAATCCAAATGGTTCTACATTTATACTTTCATCTTAACTGTCACAAAAATAGAATAATCCGGTCAAAAACTTGAATTGTTCTATTTGATTTCTCTCTTTTCCTCTTCCTTTCAGAGGGAGATGAGGTTCCAGGACAACCGTCTGGCCCGGCAGCTGATCCGTCTTCGTGTTGAGATTCACCGGCTGAAGGTGGAACAGGTGTGTCATCGCCACAAGGAGATGCTGGACGACGCCACATATGAGCTGGAGGAGTGCGGAGAGGAGTCTGACCTGCTCTGTGACATCCCTATGAAGGCTGCCTTTGCCCTCTCCACTCCCCTCAAACACCTGGGCCTCACCAAGATGAACATCAACTCCAGACGCTTCTCCCTCTGCTAAAACAGACGCCAGCATGCCAGGATGGATTAGCTGTATCTGTCTAATCCATGCAGGCTATTCCATGGCACAGGTTTCTGTTCTGGCATTAGAGGGAAGAAGAATGGCCAACAGAGCATGCAGACAACATTTGGCCAAGCGGGAAACCATGGAAATCATTCCTTTGATCTTTGCCCCAGCCGTAATATGAGAGACATACAGATCTTCATTATAGAAACCTGCAGACTTCCACAGGACAGCAGCACCTTTCTTCCTGCCCCCCGGAAAGGTGCTGACTAAAAGATCAGAGTTGATATGACTGGGAAGATAACGATGAAGTGTGAATCTGTGATGGATGGGGCGTGAAGTAGGATCACCATGGTGTTTTATCAATTGTACTGTACTCAAAACATTAGTTAACATCACCCTCTCAAAGAATGAATACAGACCGCCATGTTGGTAAACACTATAACAAGGGATGTCTCTTAAAGAGCCACTTCGGTCACTTGATCAGTTGTCGGAAATCTCCACCTAGTTAAAATGTCCCAACCAGCAAACCAAATGTGAAAATAGTTTTTGTAAACAGATGAGCAGGCCATTTCATTGAGGTGATCTTTTGACTGGAGAACACCTCCAAGAGACGAAGAACATGGGAATTGTCTTTCTTCAAATAAAGGAACAGCAGTCATGGCGCCATCACTGACGAACAAGTCAGATAATTCCAGTCCAGGAAGAAAGATGGTATGTTCTGTAAGATATCAAACTTGTTACCCCACTAGGCACATGTTCCCAAACCTTCTTGAAAGTCCAGACCCTGGGGAAGGTATTTCCCCCTCCCCTCTGCATTGGCAGATTCCCAGACTAGTCCACAGGAAGCTGGACTTCATGTTCCAACATTCTGTCACCTCTTCTTCAGGGACCAAATATAAATAACATGGGGTCATGGCCTCAACAATAGCTCATAATCGTAGCCTATGTGTTATGTACTCAGTGTATTTCATATTCTACTAGATCATCCAGATGTAGTCACAGTTGAGCCCACTAATACAGGGAGGTGTAGATGATGTCTAGATTACGTGTAGATGTAGTTGAAGAGCATTTTCAGGAAGAGAGTAGGAGGTGAAACTAAGTTTTTGTGTGCGAATTGAGAGGGAGTTCATATTTTTGAAGGGTGTTTATCGGTATGGCAAAATGTTTGATGAACTGGGAAACCCCATGGGATGGAAAATGGCTTGGGGACGGAGGAACAACCATCAGCAGGGATTTCCTGGTCTCGCTGCAGGGATTTCCTCCTTCTAGAAACTCCTCAGGCGGCGTGGACACATGCAGAAGTAACTGAGGTTGTCAGGTGATTTAGTGTGCCCACACGTGTTCACCCCACTGGTTGAAGGAGCAATATAGAAGGAAACAGACTGGTTTGGCACAGCTTTGGAGCACTGGAACCTTTGGAACCATGCCGTGACACATTTTAATCTGGTTTTGATGTCATGAATAAGTATTGCCACATGACATGTACTCAATTTCAGGGGCTCGTTTTAGCTCAACAACGCCGCTTTCACAGCAAACTGCCAAGAATCACGGAATGCACCTTTAAGCGAGTTATATTCAGAAAGTGTGTTCCACAAAGAAATGAAAGTGAATTGTGTATCCATGTAATAGGAGGGTATGAAATTACTGTTATTTGAAATATAATGTTTTTGTGGGCTTAGCTAACAGTGCACAAATAGCGTTTTATGAATATCCCCATTTTTCCAGCCCCCGAGTTTCCGCTCTGACAAATAATGTCCAGTGGCTGACTGTACAGTAGTTAAGCTATCCCTGCTTTAATGCAGTTGTGTATGACGAAACTGGGGGAAGGGGGAAAAAGGGGGGGAAAAGTGTGTTTAAAACTTGGTTGTAATGTTATTATGTTAGATATACACGAAGTGCCTTTTTTGCTCCGCTCTACTAATGCAGGAATATATTGTGGTCATAATTTATTTTATGATATCTGTTTTCGAGATGCTTGTTTATTTTTTTATGTCATTTACAGACACTGTAGAGTGAACAATTAGGTTGAAATGCCTTGCTCAAGGTAACAATGGATTTTTCACCTTGTCAACACAGAGATTGGAACAAGCATAATTATATCTGCTGCCTTATTTATCAACTGACATGTATTGTCATCAAACCAGGCTTCAGCAAGATGCGAGTCACAAGTAGAAAATGCATCAAACCTTAATTATCAGATGTTGATTGTCGGTCTATTCAATAGAGAACTGCGTAGGTGACCTCAGGCATCACCTGATACCTCACTGAGTGCTCAGTCAGCTGTAATCCTTGACTTCCTGGAATCCCTTCAGTTCATATCTTTCATTTACGACAGGTGATCTTGACTGTCGTGGTGTAGTCTTGTTAGAATAGCCTTTTACGTGGTAATCCCCCCTTAAACACAAATAATAAAACTATCAATGTATCAATCGATAGTCAATTTGGCAAAAGCCTATGTTGTGTCAATGGGTAATATATTGTTTTTCTCCATGATTTAACTAAGTAATCCAACAGTAAAAACAGGAAATCTATTATTGTGTTGACACACTTTCCAGCAATGTTGACCCTGAGTTAAAAATAAACCTAGCCAGCCAGCCTGTCTAAAGAGCATTCAAGTGTAGTTTGGTTGTCTTGAGTCTCAGTTGAGACTTTTTTCCACACAAATTTCACATTACTTGCTAACTTATTAATATAATGCTGAAAGTGTCGCAACCTATTCTATGTCATATATATGCATTATATAACAATGTACGTTGTAGAAATGTGTGGTTTGGGGTGAACTACCCTATTAAGAGACACATTCATAAATCAATGAATTCATAACTTTGTCCAGTTGTCACCCATTTCAGTACAAAATAGATACACACACAGGATGTGTCAAGTGGACATTTCAGTACCAACACAGAGATGTTGGAACAGTTTTCATGAAAGATGGGATATGTTGGTCTCAGTTGGTACCTTAAAGTCTGATCCTTAATTGGACTTTACTAGATCCTTAATTGGACTTTACTAATGGTTTACGCTGTCAGAAATGTTAATATGTTTTAACTACCCTGCAATTAAGATGATTTTCTCTATGGGGGGAAATATAATAAACTGATTGCCTTATTTATGATATGATCTTTCGTTTTAATCCTACAGCCGAAGGTATAAAGTGGGGCAAAAAAATATTTAGTCAGCCACCAATTGTGCAAGTTCTGCCACTTAAAAAGATGAGAGAGGCCTGTAATTTTCATCATAGGTACACTTCAACTATGAGAGACAAAATGAGAAAAGAAAATCCAGAGAATCACATTGTAAGATTTTTTATGAGTATATGTAAAATAAGTATTTGGTCACCTACAAACAAGCAAGATTTCTGGCTCTCACAGACCTGTAACTTCTTCTTTAAGAGGCTCCTCTGTCCTCCACTCGTTACCTGTATTAATGGCACCTGTTTGAATTTGTTATCAGTATAAAAGACACCTGTCCACAACCTCAAACAGTCACTCCAAACTCCACTATGGCCAAGACCAAAGAGCTGTCAAAGGACACCAGAGACAAAATTGTAGATCTGCACCAGGATGGGAAGACTGAATCTGCAATAGGTAAGCACTTGGTGTGAAGAAATCAACTGTGGGAGCAATTATAAGAAAATGGAAGACATACAAGACCACTGATAATCTCCCTCGGTCCGGGGCTCCACGCAAGATCTCACCCCGTGGGGTCAAAATGATCACAAGAACGGTGAGCAAAAATCCCAGAACCACACAGGGGACCTAGTGAATGACCTGCAGAGAGCTGGGACCAAAGTAACAAAGTCTACCATCAGTAACACTCTACGCCGCCAGGGACTCAAATCCTCCAGTGCCAGACGTGTCCCCCTGCTTAAGCCAGTACATGTCCAGGCCCGTCTGAGGTTTGCTAGAGAGCATTTGGATGATCCAGAAGAGGATTGGGAGAATGTCATATGGTCGGATGAAACCAAAACTTTTTGGTAAAAACTCAACTCGTCGTGTTTGGGGGAGAAAGAATGCTGAGTTGCATCCAAAGAACACCATATCTACTGTGAAGCATGGGGGTGGAAACATCATGCTTTGGGGCTGTTTTTCTGCAAAGGGACCAGGACGACTGATCCGTGTAAAGGAAAGAATGAATGGGGCCAAGTATCGTGAGATTTTGAGTGAAACCTCCTTCCATCAGCAAGGGCATCGAAGATGAAACGTGGCTGGGTCTTTCAGCATGACAATGATCCCAAACACACTGCCCGGGCAACGAAGGAGTGGCTTCGTAAGAAGCATTTCAAGTTCCTGGAGTGGCCTAGCCAGTCACCAGATCTCAACCCCATAGAAAATCTTTGGAGGGAGTTGAACGTCTGTGTTGCCCAGCGACAGCCCCAAAACATCACTGTTCTAGAGCAGATCTGCATGGAGGAATGGGCCAAAATACCAGCAACAGTCTGTGAAAACCTTGTGAAGACTTACAGAAAACGTTTGACCTCTGTCATTGCCAACAAATGGTATATAACAAAGTATTGAGATGAACTTTTGTTATTTTCCACCATAATCTACCAATAAATTCATAAAGAATCCTACAATGTGATTTTCTGGATTTTTCTTCTAATTTTTTCTCTCATAGTTGAAGTGTACCTATGATGAAAATTACAGGACTCTCTCCTCTTTTTAAGTAAGAGAACTTGCACAATTGGTGGCTGACTAATTACTTTTTTGCCCCACTGTACAATATACCCTGTTTTTTTTCTCCATTTAACCCAATTCTTTGTCCCTTCCTCAATATTATTACAGCCAATTGTATCTGTTGTCCTTTTCATTGCAACAACTCACAACATAAACTGGACATCTGTGTTCCAGTCAGTGAGCTGGTGCCTGAGGGATTTCCCAGGGTATGATGAGACCAGGATATCCCTGCTGTTGTTGATGCCTAACCCAGCTATGCTCACAAATTTGTATTACCCTTGGGGCTCAGTAAATGCACGAACCTAGACTATGGTGGTCAGCTATGTACTACCAAATACAGCACCTTAGAGTGCTGCGCAACCTGGGAGACCCCAATGACTACTGTACCTACAGTAACTGTAACTACTGAATGTGAATGGTATTATTTAATTCTGCAAGTATGCTGATTAATATTACAGAGATCAGCAGTCAACAAAACCTTCCCCCAGGGCCCGCCTTTTCACTTAAAACAAAGATAGTAAGATGACAAAAATTATATGTGGGAAATATTTGTAATAAAAATAAGACATATGTTACTTGAATAATAAACCCCTGTGCAGTAGAAACTGATGAAGGAAATTGCCCCAACGAAGTCAAGGTTACTTACCAGTGGCTTCCAGCTGTGAATCATTAAAGTTTGTGTCTGGATAATACACCACTCTTGAATGAATGATCATTGGTCAGAATTAGGATTGATCATTGGTCAGGATTATCCAACTGTTTGGATAGCTGGGTGAGTGCAGTTGGATCAATAATCAGGATGTAGAATGTACATCCACAGTTGTCACAAAGTGCTTTTACAGATAACCAGTCTGTAACCGCAAGGAGGAAGCAACAACTGGGTAGGCTAGGAACAATTATGTGGGAGCACGGCAGCCAGAATCATCAGGCAGCAAGCTTGAACTGCAACACAACCAGGACTATGGTCAGGGACAGCTACATGCCATGTGATCCTGGTAGTCTTGAGGTGTGGTCCAGGCAGTCTTGAGGTGTGGTCCTGGTAGTCCTGAGGTGTGGTCCTGGTAGTCCTGAGGTGTTGTCCCGGTAGTCCTGAGGTGTGGTCCATGTAGTGCTGAGGTGTGGTCCATGTAGTCCTGAGGTGTGGTTCATGTAGTCCTGAGGTGTGGTCCAGGTAGTCCTGAGGTGTGGTCCTGGTAGTCCTGAGGTGTTGTCCCGGTAGTCCTGAGGTGTTGTCCCGGTAGTCCTGAGGTGTGGTCCATGTAGTCCTGAGGTGTGGTCCTGGTAGTCCTGAGGTGTTGTCCTGGTAGTCCTGAGGTGTGGTCCAGGTAGTCCTGAGGTGGGGTCCATGAGCTCATGTCCAGCAGCTCAAGCTGAAACTGAATAGAACACAAGGAAAGATTAGAGAGTATATTCACAGGATTTACAAAGGAGAACTGTCCCTACATCCCCGGCACTATAATATAGCAGCATAAAACCTCGGGCCTGAGACAGGAGTGACCAGTGACACTGTGGCCCTATCTGTAGGAAACCCCAGACAGGACCCATCAGGGATGACACCACAAAGACACTACCAAGAACTTAGAGCTCAAACAAGAGGAAGCCACAGAGAAGCCAACAAGCACTTTGAAAGAGTGTCAGAGTTCAGTGGCTCTGGGTGCAGTAATGGTGCCCTAGTCAACCATATCAAAGACTTGCATAAAATAATGTTTCAGATTTATATAAAAATGATGTGTTTCAACGGCAGGGACAAGGAGACCAGTCAGGATCAAGGGAAAGATGAACAGAGCAAAGTACAAACTGATCCCTGATTAAAACATCCTCCAGTAATATCAGGACCTCAGACTGCAACAAAGGTTCACCTTCCTACAGGACAAAGACCCTAAGCACACAACAAAGACAATGCAGGAGTGGCTTCTGGACAAGTCGATGAATGTCCATGAGTGGCCCAGCAATAGTCCGGAATGAACCAAATCGAACATCTCTGGAGAGACCTGAAAAGGCCTGAATGATAACGTTCCCCATCCAATCTGATAGAGCGTGAGAGGAGCTACAGAGAAAAATGTGAGAAACTCCCCCAAAACAGGTATGCAAAGCTTATAACATTACATCCACGAATACTCGACTGCAATTGTTACAAAAGGGGCTTCAACAAAGTACATGTTTTACTGTAAACATGATTTTTCTATTGTTTTAAAAAAGATATTTTGCTATAATTTTTTTAAACTTATTGTTGCTTTGTCAAAATGAAGTATAGAATACAGTGAAGGGGTCTGAATACTTGGCAAAATATTAAGTATAGCCCTATTATTTATAACCAGACATTAAAAACAGATACACGTTGTCCATATCAGTATCTTATAAACAGTATGAAAAACAAAATATCGTGACAGTAACCCAGGATTAATAAATGCACATGACCATGACAAAACCTGCATCGTGAGAACAGCACTCAAGTGAAGGGGTTGGAAAAAGTTTTTTACATACATTGTTACCCAAATGAGACTACGTAAGAGATGTGATTTCAAGCCCACATTAGAAATAAGCGACAACGATCTATAGGAGCAGTGAAACTTTTGGTCAACAGGCTCAATCAAAGCCCCTGTCGTTATGAATGTTAAGAGATGTGAGGCACAAAATAACTTCACCTTTGCAAGAGATTCTGCTATGCGTCTGAAATTCTGGGAATTTTCAGAGTAACATTTTTATTTGTGTCCCATGCTTTTCCTCCAGAGCTTCTAGCTGGTCTCAGAGAAACGTTAAACAGTTCAATAAAATATATTTAGAAAAAAATATGTTGGCTACCTGCAAATATAGGATTATGATTGTTTCTTAAAAATATTTGACTATTGAACTTGCAAATGAAATAAATGTTTTTAATTGAAACTGAAAGCTATTTCTAAAACCCAGTCAGGCAACTTAGAAAACTTAAAGTTACATAGTGTAGTTTGGTATGAGAATCAATGACTCCTGTGGCAGCAACGCTTGTCTGTTTCAGTGCACTTCCTGTATATGTTTCATCTGACTTCCTGTAAGTAAAAGCTCTAGTCTAGTGCTGCAGCCTGCCACCGCAGCAAAGTGATGTGGTCTGCAGCATTGTCAACGCTCCATGCCAGAGTAGCTGGAAACGAGAGGCCATAGACAGATGCTTGGAGCCAGAGCCTCATCTCCAGCTTTAACACTTCCTGTCATGTTATAGTGGAACCGGGTTGTGTTGTGGTTCTCTATTGCCCACAACCTCACCATTCAAAAAGGTCAGTTAATAATCATTTATAGGGAGTCCCCTGAGGGTTTGCGTGGTTGTGTGGATGTTAGAATAATGTTGCGGCATTTGGACATGTCACCAAGAGTCTTAAAAATCAAAACACTGTTCAAATGACTCGGTGACCAACTAAACTAACCTCTGTTCTAACCAGCTAAACTCACTTGTAAATGTGTGATTAACCACATCGCTGACTGCAGGAGGAAATTCTGTCCCAGTGAATGTGATGTGACCATCTTTGCCCTCTTTCTTTTATTGTTGATTTCTTCTATTCACTTAAAAAAACACGGGAAACATTTGTTAAAATTCCTCAGCTTTACTCTCAATTCTCTGTCCCTTTAAAAAATTAATTGAACTTGGCGTCAGTTTTGTTTCTGTAAATATCAAAGGGAAAATTGATGACTAATTGCACTAAAAAAAGAAAATGTTGATTACACTGGTTTCCCTATAACGGTCTCATTGCCACATATGCTTGACTCAAACTGGACTCTCAACTTCCTGCAGACTGTCATTTAAAAGATCCTACAGAGTTGTGACTTCACAGGTATTAGAACAATGAGGGAGTGGTACCGTCTGACCCATTTTCAGTGGAGCCCAACGTTCCTTGTGTAGCACACAGCTGCATGGGTAGCACCTGTCAGAGACACTGCAGAGCAACCCTCCATCTTTCAACGACAGGAAGCCCTTTGGGCTGCTATCTCTCCACTGAGGTGTATGGTGTGTGTGTGTGTGTGTGTGTGTGTGTGTGTGTGTGTGTGTGCATGTGCGTGTGTGTGTTGTGTGTGTGTGTGTGTGTGTGTACGCATGCATGTGTGTTGGTGTGGTGTGCGGGTGTACATTTGGAAGGGACTGCATAACTGAGTGATGAGTTCTTCACACACCAAAACTCCCTGCCTGAAAACCCCACACAACATTTTATTGTTTCTTACGTCCTCTCCAAAGTAGCAATATACATTTAGGTGCCGTTTTTTGACTGGATTTGTTGTTGATGAAGCATAGTTACCTAGTCATGGAGAAAGCTGCTCTGGCTCCAAACAAGTGAATTGCTGACACCCTGTTGAAGAGACCTCTGGGCAAATTTCATGTAAGTCTTGAATCTGATGTGTTATATAGTCCATCATTTCTAAATGGTGCGCACTCAATTTGAATTCAGTTGATTGTAAAATAACTACAATCATATTTCGAAGTTCACCAGCGGAGTCGCAAATACCTAACAAAGGCTAAATTCATTACTTAGAAAAGGTTTTACTGTACTAAATTAAACAAGACATTTTGCAAACACAATACAAAACAAATGGAGAAGCTGGTAATTTAAGTAAAACCATCTGAAAAATATACAGAAAAAGTCCAATTCATGGCGTTGTCATACTTTTATTACATGTTGACACAATATGGTTTAGGTTTTTTGATTGTCAAAAGGGGATTTGGTGACCAAGTAGGACCTAATGATCTGGTATCCTTTGGTATGTACAGTATCTAATAGGAATTGGATGATTTCATGAACATGAACAACAATACAGTGGCAACTATTTTCAGAGATGCTTTACAGATCAAACAATATATTTATGGAAGGAAGCCTTGTGGATTGTATGCATTTCTTAAGCTATGTAGAAAGATGTTAGTCATAGCACTAAAAGGTTGCTTAAAATCAATGTCCAAGTCTGTGGGACTTTCCTCCAACCTCCAGTATAATGGCCGTCAAAGAGGATTACACCAGACACAGGCAGCGTTTCAGACAGCACTGAAGCATTGCATTGAGGTGAAAGAGAAAGATTTAAAAAACATAATTTATTTAACAAATGCCCCACAACTTAAAGACAATTATCAACTGAAGCCAGAGCTTATCGGCCAAACCAATCAAACCCTGGGGTCTTGACAGTAGGGCAGTCCCTCAGCAGATGATTATGATTAAGAAATGAGGCCAACAGGACATTTACTCAATGGAAAACGTTGACTTTGTTTGGGAAAGATTCTAATGTCACCAAAAAAGATTCAGCCCCCGAGCCTCCCGGAGCGGGGCAGTTGCTACTGGGGTCAGGTTTTTCCCGGCCTGTTTGATTTTCTCACAGTTTAGTGCCCTTGGGACAGGCGATGACTCTGACCAACCCACTGAATCTATCACATTAGCTGACCAATGGGAATGGAGTGAACAGGGTCACACTGTACTGATGGGGGGTTAAAGAGCTCCATCTGCACCTAAAGCAAGCTATATCCAAAATAGAGTAAAACTTTTTTTTACAGGAAATTAGCTCATTTTTGGAACATCTAGAAAAAAAAGATTTTTGGAACATCTTCTACACAAAAAAGATTTCATAAAAAATATGACACAAAATTTACAATTATTACTTGTTTTTTTTACATGCTGAGTTATTAATATCGGGACGTCCTGTTTTTCCAGGTCTGGGAACTTCAGATGTTCCAGGGTGTCAAGGCAAAATACATGTTCTGCTTATTAATTATTATGTTTATGTCGACTCGGCAACAAATTATAGATTTTTAGTTTAAGACCCAAAAGATCTTAAACTTAACTCTCTTCCCTTTGAAAAATTCTATATAATAAGCTACTGCAATCCAGATCACCGACTCTGGAACCAAGTGGAAGCCATTACAATGCACTATAAAATAAGTTTACTGAAGTGATTTGTCTAACATTTTGTCTAACTATTTACCTCATGCAGTGCATTAAACTCCCGGAATCCCCTGACTCTTTTTCAGGTAAAATGGGATGCAACTGTAGTTCAGATTATGATGATGATTGGATAGAGAACATAGATGAAGTGTGTGAACATTGCAACTGCCCGATTGCCCCCCAGTCGGATAACCAGGTGAGTGTGTGTGTGTGTGTGTGTGTGTGTGGGTGTGTGTAGTGGTGGAGTGGAATGCAAGGAAGACCGCGTGATATTTTTACAAGGTCTAAAACAAAAACACAAAACATCTCCATTTACGTATTTATGTCTAGACTGATCTTTGTCACGCGTTAATTTCTGTTCTGCCTGAATGGTGGTTGTGCTTGTCAAAGCTTGGGAATTGGCAACTTACATCATTTGAGGGGAAGCTGGCTTTTGTGTGTGCAATTAATTGGGACTGTAAACATTCGCCAAATGTTCTGTTCAACTTCCTCGCTCTGAATGCCTTGGAGATATACTAGTCGATTAGAAATGAAGGACAATAGCATATAACCAACATCGGGTTGTGGCCTAGTTTATCGACACAATGTTTATATGAAGTTGAACGTGATGCATTATTTTTGGGTTTATTAAGTAACTACTTTTAATTCGTATTGTGGTTATATGAAAAACTGCCATAAAATGTAGATGATTCTCTTCTTCTCTTTTTACTGATTTTTTACCTGGCATCAGTACACAGATCAGCTGATGAACTTCCCCTCTAACCTCACGCCTCCCACCTCCCCACTACCAGGTATGTTCTTGTCAGAATCCACTGACTCTTCTTATTGTGGATGAAACCTGATCGTGTTGTTCTTGAATTCCTCACCTCTGCTGGTTGTGTGTTGTACAGATAACTTGGTTGTTGCCATATACAGCTATGAACCAAACCACAGTGAAGACCTGGGGTTTGAAAAGGGGGAAAAGCTCAAGATCATTAATAAGTAAGAATTGGGGAGGGTCATGGGTGTGTGTAAAGCTTATTTAATATTCAATAACAGAAACAATTGTTGAAAACTGGGTGATTTCTAAAAATATGGTTCAATTGGACAATAGTATATCTAGGAAAAGTCCCTGCTTTCCAAAACGTTAAATGAATGTGGTTCTTTGGAGAATAAATATTTTATTCTTCATTTTACACACTGGAAAAGTCATTGCCAATCGGCGCCCCAAATTTACTAGACTTTGCTGCTTAGCTTAGCTAACAACTTGCATACCTCACAGTGTAGTAGCTTAGAGAATCAAATACCAGGTGTAATTATTGATTAAAGGCTTGTGTTAAGATAAGGACACAAAGTCTTCACATATGCCAACTTGTAATGATTTTATTAATGGACCATAACAGCAGTATTGTCACTTTAAGGGAAATATTTTAATGACTGTAGGTTACATGAGCACAAACAGGAGAATAGGGGTTAAGCTATACGTGTGTATGTGTCCTATGTTGCGCAGTACTCCATATTCAATGCCACTGTTTAGGAGCCCAATATGCACTTATCATAGAACACCACTATATTAACTTAACATGTAGCATAACTGTTCATTACAGTAAAGTCCGACTAGATTAACCTAACATGTAGGATAAGTGTTTGCTACAGTAAAGCCCCACTAGATCAACTTAACATGTAGGACAAGTGTTTGTTACAGTAAAGCCCCACTAGATTAACTTAACATGTAGGATATGTGTTTGTTACAGTAACGCCCCACTAGATCACCTTAATATGTAGGATAAGTGTTTGTTACAGTAAAGCTCCACTAGTTTAACCTAACCTCTAGGCTAACTGTACATTACAATAAAGCACCAACAGATAAACCTAACCTCTAGGCCAACTGTATGTTACAGTAAAGCCAAACTAGATAAACCTAACCTCTAGTCTAACTGTACATTATAGTAAAGCACCACTAGAAAAACCTAACCTCTAGGCTAACAGTACGTTACCTTTAGAGGCCCATTGGATTACGGTAACAGCTAGGCAATTCATATGACAGTACAGCCAATAGAACACAGTATATTAATTCAATATATTCTCCCTTTTCTGTAGAGAAAAATTTATCAAAATATAGGCCTATTAGATGAATTTATATAAATAATAAAATGGTATCAGGGCAGCAGAATAACCTATTTGTTAAGAGCATTAGAAGAATAAATGAATGGTTGCTGTTTCCCCAAGTTGACAAGGGGCAACCTTGCCGTTTCTTCCCTGAGCGAGACCTTAAACTCATGTTTCCAGTTTGTTGCCGTGAATAAGAATGTGCTTCTTAACATACTTACCTAGTAAAGTAACAGTAAGAAAATAATAATATTTAATGTCAATTGGTTGGTGATGTGGCTTGGTTGGTAGCCAACATGAAATGCCCTTTCACTTGTCCATACATCAGTAATGTCTTGAATTTAGACTAAGAATGAAGGAAACACAAATGTGAATCAGAATCGGAAAGAGTTTTATTGCCAAGTAAGTTTCACAACAAACAAGGAATTTGTCCTGGCCTGTTGGTGAATAATTTGTACAGAAGAAATAAGGGAAAAAAACAAACAAGAACAGTGGACTGAGTATAAAAACAGTAGACTAAGTATTAATAAATTACAAATAATTTATTAATGTTTTCATGCAAGGGTAAAATATTGTCTCAGACATAGAAAGCACACTTCAAAACAAAGTTCATAAAGTTAAAATAAATATTTTTTTGATGTCTGTTTTGCCATGTAATTATATGCATTTCTATCGTCCATTGCAGTATAGGCCTATGTTCTACCTATTCATATTTTTGTATTTTTTGCCGTTATTATTATTATCTCTAAAACTCATAATAAAATTATTAAATGATCTGTGGCATGACCATCTTACAACAATTCCACCCGCTAGCTTAGTAGAAGATTAGTAAAAGAGGATTGAGGCCATGCATTTGTTTTACCTCACAGCAGGCTATGACTTGTTTACTTTATAGATATGTTGGCTCAACCTATCAGGTTATAATGTAAAAGTGCTGTCTCGGATGAAGCATTATACCGGGCCCCCTGCCCCGGCCCCCCTGCCCCGGGCCCCCTGCCCCCTGCCCCGGGCCCCGTAGCATTGGAAGGTGTCCTTGACAATCCTTCTAAATGCCATCGGTGAATTTGGCTTCATTCACAAGAAAATAGGACTCACACTCTCTGCCCTGATAATTAGAATTTATGGTTGGGAAGTCAAACGTCGACACATTTATCCCACGTATCAACAATATTTTTGGTTCAAGTGCTTCCAAATGTTGAGCAGGTGCTATTGTGAACCATTCACAAAAAATAACTATCATCACATTAAAATGTATGAAGGAAATTTGAAGAAAAAAAAGATTTTAGTTCAGAGCTTTTTAGCTATATTTACTTTGATTACCATATTTTCTCATATTTAAAATTATTTCACCACAGGGATGTGTGCACCTACTTAAACACAATAACCCGTAATGGTAAAGATATGTTAGTTGTAATTTGACTTGAACCACAGAGCATCCCGGCCCTGTGAGCATAGATCTAAGAGACGACTTGGAATTGTACATACAATACAAAGATTTGTAAGATTTGTGTAGCTGGTTTGGTGTCTACCTATTCATTGATGAAGTGGAAGCATTTGCCTGAAAGCATTAGACAGAACATCCGACTTAGAAATCACCCTGTTTTCCCAACAACAGCAATATTTCAATATTTACAGGGTTGAAACAATTGCAGTTGAAACAATTATTTTTTTGTCCGTTTGAATGAGCATATCAGACAAAATCTTATAAACATGTAAAATGTAACCTTGTTCAATTTTAACAAGTGTAATTGATGAACAGAACAATGTGGTTGGTAATTTAACTTTTGGAAGAAGCGTTATATTCAGGTAGTCGTTGTTTGATGGCACATGACATGGCCAGTGCTTGGAAGAGCAGTGTTGAATGTAATGGTTGGTATTGTGTGCGGTGTCCAGGGATGACCCGGAGTGGTACATGGCAGAATCACTCGTCACAGGCAAGAAGGGATATATTCCACACAACTTTGTTGCCTCCCTGAACTCCATGGAGCGGGAAACGTAAGTCCCTTCAGTTCTGTTCAAACGGCAGTAACGGCATGTATTTTCATTTGAACTCACACAGGAGGCACACATATGTATGTTTTTACATGATCCAGCACCATCTGTCTGAACCACAATGCCGTCTCTCCAAACTCAACACCCCTCAAGGGATGTGGTAATGTTTGAAGCTCTGTGTCTGTTTTTCTGTGTGTGCTTCAGATGGTTTTTCAAGAACCTCTCCAGAATCGATGCCATGAGGCTCTTGCTGGCTCCGGGCAACTCACAGGGCTCTTTCCTGATCAGAGAGAGTGAGACTGCCAAGGGCTCGTACTCCCTGTCCATCAGGGACCTGGATCCCGAAACTGGAGACACTGTCAAGCACTACAGAATCCGAAACTTGGATACTGGTGGTTACTACATAAACGCAAAGATCTCCTTCAACTCGCTGAAAGAACTTGTCCAGCATCACTCACGTATGTGCAATGACTCACATCCTGTCTGAGCTCCCAGAGCTGTGCTTCTATTCAGAACACGATGAATCAACCCAATCTACCGTTTGTAGTCAAAAACCTTGTTGTCTCATCCATAGTCCGCATATTGTTCACCTGAGCACGTACAAATCTGTCTCAAAATGGCCCTGTCTGTGTTTTGTGTCTGCAGGTGAAGCGGATGGATTGGGCACAAAACTGGTAAAGCCCTGCCAGTCCCGTGTGCCCCAGAAACCCTGGTGGCAGGACGATTGGGAGATTCCCAGAGAGACCCTGAAAATGGAACGCAGACTCGGGGCCGGGCAGTTTGGGGAGGTCTGGATGGGTGAGTCTGTTTTTGTGTCTGTGTCGGTGCTTGCGAGTGTAGTATGCCTGTGTGCTGTGGGTGTGGGTGTGAGAGAGAGGAAGGAAGGAAGCGTGCCTTAGAGTGTGTAAGAAGAGGCCTGGAATGTGTTGGTTGCGTGTGGTGACTGTTTGGTCGGGATAGGTGAGCGTGAACAGAGGGTCAAGTAAATTACACCCTCCATGCCAACACAGTGCATTTGCGGCTGAGCCCAATTACATCCTCAGTGGTGGCCATTTTCATATTGCAAATGTTTGTACTGTTTGACATGAAAGGCCCTGGATACGAAACAACACGCGGTGTCGCAGAAGGGCTTCAGTTCTGGCTTTACATGGGATTTTAGTTGCTCATTGTGTGTGATTGACTAAGTCCTGCGATGACTGTAGGGCTTGTTTGAGCTGGTAGGGCCTCTTGATACTGTCAGGTATTAGCTGCATTATGCAAGAGCCAGCTAATGTCCTCAGCTGAAGAGCTAGCCACAAACAGGATGCTGTTGCTAAGGCTCTCTCAAGCAATTCCCATGTATATATCAGAACATTTGCTATTGCCTCCCAATGTGACCCTTCAATGAAACACAAGTAACTCCAGTGTTTTAATGGTGTGAATATCTGTAGATGAATTACGCTCGTTTCCAGTGGATGGAAGGTCCCTCGTTTCCAGTAGATGGAGAATGGTCCCTGTTACAAATCTCTGTGTAGAATCACCACTTTGTCTATTTAATCTTGGAAACGCATTTGTTTCCCAACAGCTACCCAAAAAGCAGTGACTTATTAGACAAATACCATTGGTGGATTGTTATAAAGAGAGAACGTTTGTTTATACATGTCAGACTGAAGTGTCTAATACTAACTCTTTTTACTGAAAGGATTTCACTCCGTTACAGTGACCAACAGTGAACTAGCGTGTCCTCACTTTTGTCACGCACAATGTATGCACTCCTTAGTATTGAACTGACATTACGCTCCTTAACGGCTTCCCTCCGTGCTGCAGGTCTGTACAACAACCACAGAAGGGTGGCCATTAAGAACCTGAAGGCTGGCACCATGTCCATGGCCGCTTTCCTGGCTGAGGCAAATCTGATGAAGGAGCTGCAGCACCCGCGTCTGGTACGCCTCTTTGCCGTGGTGACCCAGGAGCCCATCTACATCATCACAGAGTACATGGAGAACGGTGGGTGTCACTGTCTAGGATTACGTAGCTCTAAGTTAGAGGCCAGGGTAAGGCCGACTCGCTGTGCTAAATATCCTCTTCTATTCAGTTCTGTTCTTCTGTTCTATTCACTGGGAGCTGCTAAGCAAGCAATGACTATGTCACTGCATCGATGACTTTCGATCCCTGACCCGAATGAGTGAACAGCTAAAACAGTCATCAAGGGAAATCTGAGACAAACACCTGGAGTAGCGAGTGTTTTTTGCCAGCATATCATCATCAGCTTTCATGATGAAACACGTTCAACTGTTTTTGGTCTGCTTCATGCTAACAAGTGAGAAGAACGGGAGAACAAAGAAGTTTGTAGGGGAATTTACCAGCAATGGGGTTTCATGACTATTTGTCTTTTCACCGGCATAGTCCAGTGCACTGACTCGCTTAAATTATACAAACAGCATTTGATTAAAGAACCATAATAGAGTTGTCATGTTTTGTTTTCAGTATCGGGATGAATATCTCTAGATGAAGCTTGTGTTATTCACTGAAAATCTCTTGCTTTGGAACATGTAACCATCAAGACACCAGAGCAAGTAAAACCCTGTTTTTACATGTCCTTCCAAAAGAGCAGGGAACCTTATAAGAATCTATTTCCAGCCTATTTCAGTGACACTGTTCCACTATCCTTTGCTAAAATAAACAAATCTGCAGCCATGAAATCTGCAGCCTTTTCCCCGTTGACCTGGGCCTCTGATGTCAACACACCTAAGGGAAGTCCGTTCAGACTGGAAAAAATAAAGATGTCAAATTGAAGAGTTGTGATTCACCGTCTCATTGTTCCGTGGTTGGCTGTGTGTTGACCCCCATGGGCGTATGGCTCCATTCCAGTGTCAGCAAACACAGTCCCGCCCCATGCCCGGCAGACCTCTGGTCAGACGACACCTCCCAGCAACTGTCCAGTGATTACTCTCTCTCTTCACACAACAAAGAGAGAGCCTGCCAGTAAAAGGGTAGTAAAGCAAAGCCAGACCAATAAATTATCACCATGGTTACAATGTGCATAGCACATCACAGAGACCGTCTGAACATAATGTAACTTAATAGAATAGCAACATATTCTGATAACAATATGTGTTCCTTACTAGCCTGGGGCACAACATCGGTTACCTGCATATTTGCGAATGGGATCCCATATCTATTCACATTACCAACAAGGGTTTGTTGCCGTTGCCTTTTTGGAGACCTTAAACTGGGGAAACAATAAGAAAGCACATTGAAAGACACTGTGTGTGGTGCGACAATAGCTTCAGTATGTAAGTGAACGGAACGCTGTGAATGGAGGGCCTTTGTATTGTTCTTTATGAGAGGCTTGTAGAGCATCAACAGTAGCTGAACATCAGCCATCTTTGTTTTGTTATTCAAGTGTGCACAAATACAAGTGTTGCCTCTGTTGTCACTAAAAAAGACAACTTGATGTTCCCCTCTATCAATTTGTTCCTCATTTTTATAACCTAAGACAATACGACTGGAAAATAGCAGGTGTGGCTTCCCCTATGACCTTGGCTTACTGTTACTTCATCACACAGACATCAAAGGAGTTCTTCTTGACTAAAGCACAGCAGTCAGTTGCTCTTCCTTCAAACTGTCTTTTCTTAAGGCATTTCCTGTTGCTAGCCTTGGCTGGCTGAGATCTTTTGGTATTGTTCTGAGTTATAATCAAACACAATGTAGAGACGGAGGAGCCACGACCGGTTGAATAGAAGCCATGCATCACATTGACTGATGGCAAACGCACTTCCTAGAAGTGTTATATTCTTATTTTAAACCACTATTCTGGGTTTTAGATGAAACTGTCCTCCCATTTAAAAATTCCTGGGGAACTGAATCACACAAAAATACACATTTTCCATTTAAAGTGAACTTCTTTCTTTTGATGGAAAATCTTAAAGCAGACATGATTTTGGAGAACCATCCTAATATCTTTGATGGGGAAAACAAATCCTCCTGAAATTTCTTTACGTATTCCACAATATCTCCATAATAAGTCTGCTCTATGTAAATTCAAACTGGAAAGAGAACTGGCTCTGACAGACTTGTTTTACTACTGTTTTTTTCTCTATGGTGCCTGTGTCATTCAAGTGGCCTGATATGGAATGTGAAGATCGCTACCTCTATTCTATTGGTGCAGTAATTATATTCCCTATTCATCTGGTTCTGTTATTATACCCCTATTCCACTGGTTCAGTTATTTTTACTTCTTATATCCATGATATCCAATTTCTGATAAAGGCCTTACTTCATTGCAGCAACTCCAAGTGGATTCGGGACAGTCAATGTCAAGACATGCATTTTTGAAAGCACTTCGATGACATTGAGATTCTTATCATTCTGCTCACTCAACCAGGAAGTCTACCCCACAATCCATATATGCCAGGAGGAATGCACTCGCCTTCCACCTGGATTAAGCGAGCCAAAACAAGGAGTTGCTAAAGAATAAAAAGGCAATGCCACCATATTTGCTTACCATCCCCCCAAAATGAGCAGTTCTGGTCAATTGCACTGCCCCCCCATAGGATCCCTGGGGCAATCAGCCAGCAGGATTGGAACCCTGACCTTATAATGATGCCACTAAGTGTGAGGCAGGAAAATATATCTGTCTTCATGATAACTTGATCACATTGTTTGTTTTCAGGTGCGCTGGTGGATTTTCTTAAGACCACTGAGGGATCCAACATACCCATAAACACCCTCATTGATATGGCCTCTCAGGCAAGTCCCATTCTCTTTCAATCTCAGTAGCTCTAGCTCATTATTCAGGTTAGTCCTATAAAGTTTCCCTTTCCTAGCATTGCAAAAGAGTGGCTATACTGTATTATAAACATCCGGATTCACAGATTTTATGTAATTTATTATTCATAACACGTCTACTGGCACTTCTGGGTACATCATGTGTCTGTTATTATCTCTGGCCCTCTTTACCTCATCACGTAAAATATGTATTTCTATAAAATGATTTTAGAATACAAAATTAAATAGCCGAAGAAGACATTTCTGGTAGGACCTCCTGTTCCCGAGGCATTGATGATTCTTATCCTAGGTACATGTCCTTTTTTGCAATAAAAAGTGTACAGTAAATAATTAATTTATAAATTAATTTAGCATCTACAGTGCTTTTTGTTAGTAAAAAATTCTTCAAGTGGTTGAAAACATTAAGAAATATGCTGAAATTTGTACTGGAGTAGCAACATTTAGAGTATCTTATAAAACAGCATTTTGGGTGGTTATTTTCAAACAGATGATCTATGAATTTTTTTTCAGTAGTGGGAGATAAGCATGTTGTCCACTAATAGGCAGGCAGCACAGTTCACTCCCTATTCCGTTTCTGAATGTTGCCTTGCTGCCTCCACTATCTGATTGCAACTTCCCTGGAGTTCGTTTTGTTATAACGTAAATACAGGCACATTTTTATATATATTTCTGCAAGATGCTTTGCACAAATGGAACCTTCAAGTATCAAGGATTTCGTATCGTCTGTCTCCCAAATGTTCTTTCTGTAATTTACCTCAATTTTGATCCTTGTCGACAAGAAACAGCTCTTGCTATTATAGGAATTACACTAATCTCACTGCTACAATGGATGCCCTGTTTGAGAAATGTACTAACAATCACCCCATAGTTCTGGGTACCTGAACACAAATCTATCTGTGTCACCACTAAGGGACTCACGTCGTCACAGTGTAATGTGTAACCCAAAGGTGTGATACCTGAGAGATTATGAATAGATGCCTATTCCACAAACTCTACTCAAATCACACATGTACCAAACCTCACAAGTAGTTGTATTGCAGTTTGAGCATCTAGTTCTGGAAATAACTTGATTGGGAGAAAGAAGGGGCCAACAACGTGAAAGGAGGGAGAATATTTGATTTAAACAACATCTAATCTAATTGGGATACACCAATGTCATTTCATGGTTATAATTATTTACCTATCAGTACTTGGAACTGAGCTGCGGTAGAGAAGACCATACTCTATGTATGTCAAGTTATTATGGAGAAAAGACAACATTCTTGAGCCATGACTTGAACACGGATGGCATTCAGCATTACACTTCATAGTAAGTCCATAGTGAGAAAGAGTGTGTTTTGCGGACACAGACAAAATAATCTAGCTAACCATTTAATTTAGTTTGATTTTTCAGTGCAGGACTAGGCTTAAATTGGAACTAGCAGTCACAAAATTTGATTAACATTAGAAATGACTCCCATAAAAAATAACTCTAGCCCAACAGTCAAAATGTTCAAGTGTTTCAAGTCATTGTCTCCAGTTTCGAGCTGAAAATTAAGCAAGATCTAAGTTGACTTAGATGTACTTACTACTAGTGAGTTGTCTGGTTGTTCCACAGAAACATAAAATGTATGCTGTCTGTCGCTCTAATGTCAGCTAAATTACTCAAATGTAAACATGCAATATATAGTTAGGGCATGGGTTGCTTCTTCAAAATGAAAATGTTATGTCGTATATTGTTTTTGTGTGATGACCCTTAGAAATAGCACAGTGCAAATAGTTCAGTGAAAACTGAGACCTCTCTGGTTCCAGAGGAGTGCATGAGGAGCTGCACTTCATACAACACGCACATCTTGGTATCCTGCCAAGGGCCTCAGACCCCATGACGCCTATCTGTGAGATTCTTACATCTGAAATATGCTCCAATCTTCCGAAAACACACACTGAGACATGTGCTGAACCTATGAAAGGGCCTGGAGTGTGTTTTCATGAAACCCACACAAAGCTGGCACAGAAAATTCTCTTACACTCTTACTACCATATGTTTGAGAATCATACTAATCTCTCTCATGCAAGGAATGACATGGTTTTACCTCAATGAAACTGGTCATAATACTTGTCTAACATAGAACCATAATTACGATTAGACTATAGTCCCAAGTAAATGAATGAAATTATATGATAATGTACTATGCCAATGGTTACACAATGTCTTTCTGACATCATTCTGATGTCATGACCACAATAAGACATCCGAATGACATCAGAATGACATAGTGTGCCTGTTGGGTATGCTCTAAATACAGTTGTTTAAAAAAAATACCATATTATTCTCTGTCAAAATAGATATAAAACACATCACCCCCTCTTATGTTCAGAATGTGTCTCTGTGTGTGCATGTTTTGTGAGTTTTCACAAAACACTATCGTACACAGAGTAGCGCTTGAAACGTGAACTAGACCTTGGGTATGTTGGTTCTATCGTGTGCTCTTTACTATCAGGAGTATATAAAAATAGAGCGTGATAGAGAGACTTCCTAGCAGGGTTATTTGGCTGGGCCAAAGAGGCAACAGTTTGCTGAAATATTAGTGGAGCACAGAAGTGAGGATCTGGGATTTGACCTGGGGAAGTGGGAACCTCCCTTTCACAGTCATCCACCACTGCCCTGTCAGCTTCAAACAGACAGAACACACACACACACACACACACACACACACACACACACCCACAGTGTGTCTTGTTAACTTTATGGTGTACTGCCCCCTGTAGGTGGCTGAGGGAATGGCCTACATAGAAGAAAAGAACTACATACATCGGGACCTGCGAGCGGCAAACATCCTTGTGTCTGATGAGCTCATCTGTAAGATTGCTGACTTTGGACTCGCAAGGCTTATCGAGGACAACGAATACACAGCCAGAGAGGGTGGAATAACTTTTCTGTACACTTGAAAAACAGACACGCTTGAATGTTCTGTCTGCTGGGCACTCTCTCTGTACAGCAGCTCCACCTAGTGTTTTGAAATGATCATGAACCAAGCTTTTACTCCATTTCATTTCTCCTTTTCAGGTGCAAAATTCCCCATTAAATGGACAGCTCCTGAAGCGATTAACTATGGAACCTTCTCCATCAAGTCAGATGTGTGGTCTTTTGGAATCCTCTTAACAGAGATTGTGACGTATGGCCGCATTCCATACCCAGGTATAAGTCAGGTGACACGCCACACAATTTACCACATAGCAACCGCCTACGGTTACATACAAACAAATCGCATATTCTCCACAAAAAGTTGTCAATCAAAATACTACACTTTGACCTTGGTGTCAGCCAGACTGAATCCAAATATCATATCTCCTCCCACTGTAAGGTATGACTAACCCAGAGGTGATCCAAAACCTGGAGCGAGGTTACAGGATGCCCCAGCCTGATAACTGCCCTGAGGGTCTGTACGACATTATGAACCTGTGCTGGAATGAGTGCCCAGAAAACCGGCCAACCTTTGAGTATCTAAGGAGTGTTCTTGAGGACTTCTTCACTGCCACAGAGGGGCAGTACCAGGAACAGACCTGAAAAGACAAAATGACGGACGAGAGAGGGTCACGACGAACATTAACTCCAGACTGCTGTTTACACATAAATACGGTCCCCATTTGTTAGTCTTGTGATATTGTCTGAAAATCATCCCAAATCTAATTTTACAACAAACATTGCAATCTAAGGCTGAGCAGACAGACAGATAAAAACCTAATCCTTTGAAGGAAGTAAAACAAAGAGCATTTAGTATGTGACATTTTGAGACACCTGGGAGGATGCCACTTTACTGTAACGTCTACATTTGCATTTCATTTCTGCTCTTTCTTCCTCTTTGTTCTGTTTAGACAGTCCTGTAATCTATTTGTATATTTTATATTTACATTTAAGTCACTTAGCTGACACTTAGCCAGACTGAATTGTTGTGCATTGATCTAAAGAGAGCTACATGGGACAAAAACACCACTGGGTCAAAGTCAATTTTTACTCAATAAAGTAGCTACAGTATCAGCAAAGTTGATGCAAAAACCAATCAGTGTTAGTTTACATAAGACAAATGTTTGCTACTTACATTTTTCCTTGGGTGGGAGAGGGATCTGGGTTATTTTAGATATTATTTAAAAAGGAAGGGTTTCAGAGTGTTTTGCAAGATGGACAGGAACTCTGCTGTCATTTTACTGGGCTGGGCATCAGCTGCCTTCCTAAATAACTACAGGGGACAAAATGATGTGCTGTGATGGCACAGGCTGGGAGCCCAGCCAAAGGAAAGTTCCATTAGCCCAAATGGGATATGACAAGGACCAGAATTACAATATGAGCTGCTTCCTGTGTGCGATAACGTCTGCTGTGGACGAGTAGTGAATCTGTGTTTTGACCTTCAAGAATGACAGGGTTTTGTGCAGGTTCATGTCAAGACTTGTTTGCTGTCTGTGAGGGGGCCACCATGGAGTTGTCAACTACAGTGATGGAGTGGTTTTGGAACTGGCAGCCAGGCAGACAATGGAATGACAAAAGTATTTGGGTGTCGTCCTCAAAGAATGATGATAGGAGACGAGATGTGAGGATATGACAAGGTGTATAGTTGTATTGATAGAAGAGGAGAGGGCACAGAACCAAGGCCTGGAGGGCCACATTTTCCCATCCCCAAAGAAGAGCAGCCAATCCAATAGTGTTCAGAGCATGATGATGATTCACAGTTTTGAAGGCACATACGTATACCATAGATCTATGAGAATAGAGGTGAAAGACAGATGGACAGTACACAGAGCCTCTTTGGCACAGAGGACAGTGGTGTTGGTTGAAGAATAAACCGTCTCAAAGTCCTGACTGGTTATGGTCAGGGAGATAGTCCTGAGAGAGTTAACTAGAAAGTTGGTCAGGTATAACACGCTCAAGGATTTTGTACAAAAATAAAGACAAGGCGGGTCTTTCTTTTCTAGATTAGTTTTGATTTTACATTAGAGGGATCACCAAAATTACATTATGGGGCCATCAAATCAGACAGTCATTGGTGATGAGTTGATGAGGTAGGTTAGGAATAGAAAAAAGTCAGGACAAAGATGAACGGGAGGGGGTTAGGGGGAAGAGGTCAGTACGTAGCGTAGTTCTGAACGTGGAACCATGGAGACTGAGGTGACAGAGGAAAAGAAGGATTAAGGACCTAGGTGGCAACAAAGTTTCCTAGGGCTAGATGCAGAATTTGATAGAAAGTGGCTTGCATAGGGAGGAAAAGAAGGTAGCAAGGGGGTGTGAAAGAATGTTTGTTTTCACTCAACTGTCCACAGCTCTATTCTCTTAGCTTGCAGTGAGTCACTTTGCCACAGAGCAGGAGCAGATTGCTGAGCTTACCAGGAGGAAGGAAGACAGTGATTGTCATATGATGGAGAGAGAACAGCAGAGTCAAACAGGCAGTCAGGAGTCAGAAGGATTTAGTAGAAAAGATAAATATTCAGATAGAAGAGAGTAGTGGGTTAGACAGAGAAGTGATTATGATTGGTCATTGCCATTTGGGAGTAAGCCTGAAAGGGTAGGTTTTGGGAAGGAGAAAATAAGTGAATAGGGAAATAGAGAGGTATGTGGCCGTTACATTTGATTACTAAATGTATTATTATTATGTATCTTACAAAAACACAACGGTACTATGTTAATGTACTTGTTTGTTTAATTAATTCTTGTTCAAACAAGACATTTTAAATGCAAATAATGTAATGTAATAAAGTTTAGCAAAAGCATAAGGCGTGCTCGAAAAAATCCCCAAAACTTGCTTATCTGCGTGATCTGTCTGCAACGCCCTCTGGGTTGTGAACTTCTATTTGATTGGTTCAAGGGCTGCTGTTTTTCGTTCACTGTAGTTAGCTAGTCTGTGTGTACTAGCTAGCTAGCTAGTAACATTGAAATAAGGTAAAATGGCGCTGAGTTCTCAAGGAACAAAGAAAAAAGTTTGCTACTATTATGATGGTAAGTAGTTTGTACTTTGATTATACATTTAGTATTTGTACAATTTGCTTTGTTTCAATCAGTGGTCAAATTAGCCAGCTAACGATTACTAGCTAGCTAATGTAATGGTTAGCTTCTCCGATGTGCAAAATGTTCTTGAGCAGCATCCCTAGCTAAGCTAGCTAAAGAAATAGCTGGCTTTGTGCAAGAGCGGGGCATTTCCAGATTGTGTACGTAGCTCCTTTACAAATTATTCATTTAAAGCTAGTTTTGGCATTTGTAATCATCCTCCATGTATAATAAAGTTTAAAAAAACTTTAGACTGGTATTTTCAAGTTTTTGATTAGCAAACGTGTTAGCTCGCATAGTTAGACAAAGGAAGAATGCAGTAATTGCATTGGCTGGACCGAATTTTTGGAACGCTAACGAACGTTTGGTAATAAGGCTAGTTTTTAATTAGCTACCTGAGGATGTTAACTCGTTCTTTCTTTACTGGTACAAATCGGTGGGCTGGTGTTGGGATCCTCGACGGATAGTGTACTGTATAATCCTGTAACAATTGGAATCCAGAAAGCATGCTAGTGCTGCCTGATTAGCTATGTAGCTAACGTCAATCTGATAGACCTACATTGACACGTAATTAACCGAGTTATTAATACAACAGTTAAACTAGCTACGTTAATACAGATAATAAAATGCGTGATTATTGTTAGGCCAGATTACTACGTAACGAATAAAATATTTCATTTGACGTAGCTAATTTCCAGGTTACCAATGAATTATATCCTAATTATCTAAAATACGACATTGTACCAAAAAATATCCGAACAACTGCATATTTCATTACGATTGCTTGCTTAACAATCAATCAAACCCAAACATTTTAAAACACGTAGCTAGGACTATGCATCCAATGCCTCTAATGTGTTTGCTAATGTTCGCCGCCTTCCTCTTTTCATTCTAAGGTGATGTCGGCAACTACTACTATGGCCAGGGGCACCCCATGAAGCCACATCGAATCCGCATGACACACAACTTGTTGCTCAACTATGGCCTGTACAGAAAGATGGAGATATATGTATGTTGAAAATCCAGATTTTTAAAACGAACTTGTGAAAAAAAGATTAATTGTCGTTTAATTGTTAACAATTGAAAATTGTAATTCTTGGTTTGGAGGCTCTGTAACCGAATTTCTCCATGTCCGTCTGTGGCAGCGACCTCACAAAGCCAACGGTGAGGAGATGACCAAGTACCACAGTGACGACTACATCAAGTTCCTGCGTTCCATCCGGCCGGACAACATGTCAGAGTACAGTAAACAGATGCAGAGATGTGAGTCTGGGGCAGGGAGACTATTAAGTAGGCTGTAGTCAGATTTGTCAATACAATTTAGTTCTTTTTAATTAGCTCATGGGTTATTTTGTTTTTTATCTGAAATTCCCTCACAGTTAATGTTGGAGAGGATTGTCCTGTGTTTGATGGCTTGTTTGAGTTCTGCCAGCTCTCAGCAGGTGGCTCTGTTGGTAAGCTTATTTGATTGTCATATGTTTTTGCAAGTCTACCCAGTGGGATGAGACATTTTGCCTGGATGCCATTATTATCAATTCTGTGATTGGCTTCTCTTCACCTGTGTTTTAGCTGGTGCTGTAAAGCTGAACAAACAGCAGACGGACATTGCCATTAATTGGGCCGGAGGTCTCCATCATGCCAAGAAGTCTGAGGCATCAGGTTTCTGCTATGTCAACGACATCGTACTTGCCATTCTGGAGTTACTGAAGTCAGTACCTGAGTCCCACTGCTGTTAATCAAATATATGTTCATATTTATATAGGAAAGTATGTGACTGTAAGCCACTTCCCATTGGGACATGACGGGTAGACACAGAACATTTAAGAAATTACCATGAAGTATTTTGATGGTAAATCATCTCTCACCAGATACCACCAGAGAGTTCTCTACATAGACATTGACATCCACCATGGAGATGGAGTGGAGGAGGCGTTCTACACCACAGACAGGGTCATGACAGTGTCCTTCCACAAGTATGGAGAGTACTTCCCTGGTACTGGAGATCTTAGGGTGGGTGTAATGCCATTGTGTATCAATGACCGTTCACTTCCTGGTTTTATTGACACATTTTTTATCATTCTTTTGGTCAGCTTTGAGTTCATTTTCATATTTGGTAACTGACAGCTTTTGTATTTGTTTTGAAGGATATTGGTGCAGGGAAGGGCAAGTACTATGCTGTGAATTATCCCCTGAGAGATGGGATAGATGATGAGTCTTACGAAGCCATATTCAAACCTGTAAGTCTAACTGTATCATCTCCTCTACTCAGTCCCACAGACCTAGATGTAGACCCCGTTCTTGTCCGTTTAGCCAGCCAGATGTTGTAATCTAGTCTGTCTGCGTAGATCATGGCTAAAGTGATGGAGATGTACCAGCCTAGTGCGGTGGTTCTTCAGTGTGGGGCGGATTCTCTCTCAGGAGACAGGCTTGGCTGCTTCAACCTCACCATAAAAGGCCATGCCAAGTGTGTGGAGTACATGAAGAGCTTCAACCTGCCACTGCTGATGCTTGGTGGGGGAGGCTACACCATTCGTAACGTGGCCCGCTGCTGGACCTACGAGACCGCTGTGGCCCTGGACAGCTCCATACCCAATGGTGAGGCCTCCAGCTGCGCCTGTACTTTCGAGTTTTACCATCTTTTACAGTATTAGATGACAGGACAGAGTGTGTGTTTCAGAATGAACTCAACTACAGTAGAAATTGAGTATGTCATTGTGATAAAACTTTAACATTTCAGAACTTCCATACAATGATTACTTTGAGTACTTTGGGCCAGACTTCAAACTGCACATCAGCCCGTCCAACATGACTAACCAGAACACCAACGACTACCTGGAGAAGATCAAGTAAGTCCTTAAATGCAACACAAGGCCAACATGCGGGTTTCTCTAATTGTCTGACATGGTCTTGGTTTGCAGTAGTTTTGGAGCACTGGATGCAAATGTACAGTGATCACACTACAAATGAACAGGATATTCCCACAGTACTTCAAACGCATTCAGTAAACCGCATCGCCTTATATTCTAACCATTGTTACCAACAAGATGGCAGAGGAAGCCGACTGACTGGGCAATGCAATGCACCGCAACACAAGTTGCTGATTAATGAGCTGATTTGTGTGTGTCTGTCCATTCAGGCAGCGTCTGTTTGAGAACCTGCGCATGCTTCCCCACGCCCCAGGGGTCCAGATGCAGGCCATCCCAGAGGACGCCGTGCAGGAGGACAGTGGAGATGAGGATGAGGAAGACCCCAACAAACGCATCTCCAGTAAGTTATTGTTCACGATTTTAGACCTGGCCTACAATAGTGCCTAATAGTGTTACGTCTGACCAGCGACCACAAGAAAGCCTTTTCAGGCTTCATTCGAGTATTTCCAAGCAGATGTGGAACACGTATGTTGTAACTACACTAACAGGATCTTGTAATGTGGCTGCAGGCTAAATGTGATTTAAACTAATGACTGACAAGAAAAGCAGGTTTATTACGAAGTCGTGTGAATGTGATAAAAGACGGAGAGATTTTTTTTAAATCACCCGAAGCATTTGCAAGTTAAAGAACATCAGGGCACAATGTAAAACTTTTTTTTTTCTCACGTTTTTTTCTGTCCCTCCTTCCAAACGTTGTAAATGATCAGTGTTACAGCATATAACCAAATACTTTTGTTACTTAAAGCCGAAGGACTTTCAAAACATGTATTTCTGCCTCATTTTCCCAGAAATCTCTGTGCTGGTGTGATGTCAGTTCACTCTTAAAGCCCCACATGTTATCTGTGCGCTATTCAGCTCATCAAAAAAAAAAACGTCATCGACCAAGAGGGTTAAGATATGTTTATATACAAACATTCCTAAAAAAAACTAAATGTATCTGGTGTGGCATACATAGGAAACGTGAGAATAGCCCGCTACTAGTCTACACTCTCCCTGGTAATGTTTTCCGATTACAGTACTACTAGCGTGGCTGATAAACAAAGCAAACCGCATGTACAGACGACGGCTTGCCTCTATCCACAGAAAGTTAGCTAGTCAAACAAATTGGCCAATCTTTGCCTGGTTATTAGTTATAGCCAAATACTAACAATAGTATGAGGTTGTTCTAGGCAGCTAACATTGTCCTTGTTGGCAAGCTGATGTTATTAGAAACTGGTAGTAGAAGACAAACTTTTAAACAATGACTGCAGGATAAATGTACAGTCAGTAAATTTAGCCATGTCTGCTCTGTCTGTATAGCTGGCCACAGTGCAATTACTAACTTTTTCAGATGCGGACCTGGGACCATCTCATATGGTAGGAATTCGGGAAAACAATGCAAAGTGCTGGTCAGTCTTATTTACTAGATTGCCTCTGTGGCTGTTATAAATCATGCCATCACTTAATGGGCATCTGTATTTAAGTTCCTGACCAGTACAGTCAAGGCCCCTGATGAGGGATTGTTAACGCCCATCTGGCTGTCATGCCGACCAGGGGTTGTTTGCTATTGGACCATCGTCTTATTTACTACTTTTATTTCCAGGGGTTGATTTGAAATACAGTTACAGAGAGAATGTGTACAGAAATGCTGGTACAGAAATGTCAAAACCGTAATGACATCATTATCAGATGATTGTTTTATATTAATATTATTATTAGTATATTGGTCAAGAATTTGTCAGCTATATTGCTACAGTCAGTTTGTCAGAGAAAAAAGTATATGTTTATTTTCAGTTGTAGGGAATTGATTTTAAAATACAATAACCAACACTTACTCTGTTTTGTGAAAGAAGACCTACATTTATCCAATGACTACAACAACCATAAATCTTGATATACACATTTTTTGCAACAGAGACAAAACATCCCAGATATTTGCAACAAAAGTGTGGGTGTTCATTTTATGCATATTATTGGTTTGCCAATAATTTTGTGGCCCAACTTAATTACGGTTTCTGTTGATCAGTAATCGGTGCCTAAATTACCTAGCTGCTCCATTGGCATGCCAACATTTGCCTACTTGTAGTTAACATAAAGAGTTGCACGTCATCTATCCCCCAGTCATGCAAACCTTTGTCCCAGTTACTCCCGAGAAGATACCGCTCACGCTCCTGTCTTCTGTTGTGCAGTTCGTGCCCACGACAAGAGGATCGCGTGTGATGAGGAGTTCTCAGACTCTGAGGATGAGGCTGAGGGCCAAGGAGGTGGACGCAGAAACGCTGCCAGCTTCAAGAAAGCCAAGAGAACAAAGACTGAGGAAGACAAAGAGGGAGAAGAGAAGAAAGGTGAGGAGAAGAAAGCAGGTGATGAAAAGAAAGCTGATGAGAAGAAAGGTATCACAATCATTTCATTCTTTATTTTCTTCATTCTTGTTTGATACTCATGCTTTTTTATTGTGTTTGTGTACAACTGGACACAGTCATTTAACATTTGAATCAGGGCTGGATCACTTCAGATCAATTAATGAAGTGAACCGAATGCTCCTCATTTATACGCAATCAAGAGAATTTCTGTTGGTGTACAAACTTGAAAAGGATTTGACCTAAACCCTGATTTAAACAAACATTTAAATCACAAACGCACCATGTCCCTCTGTACATTTTACATTTGCTGAGTTATAATTTATTGGTTTATTCTTTATTATAGAAGTAAAAGAAGAGGAAAAACTGCCAGAGGAGGAGAAAATGGACACAACAAAGGGGTATGTGAACAATAAATATGTGAAATGGTTATACAGGTAAGCATCAATAAAAATGTGAAATGGTTATACTTGTGACCATTGGAAATGGTTTGAAGGTGTACGCCTGACACATGGTCAGCCCATAAAAATGTACCAGCCCACATAGTCAGCCCAAAAGACCTATGATGTGGTTGAGGTGTGCAGTAGGTCATTTGGGAAGAGGAATCCACTGTTCTCTGCCATTTGACTAGCTAGGATCGATTGTCATTCTTGTCTCCGGAACCAATGATTGTTTTTTTTCCGTGGGATGTACCTGGAAAGCGAATTCATATGGATATGACCAGAGTGACTATGGGGTGGTTTCACAAACATAGATTAAGCCTAGTCAAAGATATAGAAGAAATTCCCATGGAGCTTGACTGTTTTTGTCTGATTTAATCTGTGACTAGAAAACCATTGGTTTAAGTTCTTGGTTAACTTTAAGCATCAGCTAATTAAAGTTGTCTAAGTAGTTATACATGATGCAAGTCTATGTGCTCGCTGTTCTCATTACGCTTGCACATTTAGCCCTCAGCTTACCTCAGCAGATGTAATTAAAAAGACTTCTGATGTTTCTGTTTCACTTTCACGTTATGCTATTACAGAGACAATATAATGACATATAGTACAATTACATTTATTTTAATAAAATCTTCCTCTGAGCAAACTGCGCTAACATGATTTATGGTAAAGTAACAGTGATAATTAACTGTGGTTTGGACTCCCCCTTCCTTTTTATTAAGTGTAAATCATAAATGTTCATGTCTTTATTGAACACACTGTGTGAACATTTGCAGTGTAGGTTGGGAAATGTATATGAACCCCTTGGCCAATCACTTCTCCAAAAGTTAAATTATGTCAGGAGTTGGCTAATCTGCAGACCAGTCAGTGAGACGACACTGGAGATGTTGAGAACTGCCCTGCCTTGTAAAAACACAAACTTACCTTTTCTATTCATTAGGAGCAATGCCTTAAACAAAAGAAATCTCAGAAGACCTAATGTTTATAATTGTTGATGTAAAAGCCATGTTGTTTATCAACCCATGGAAAGACAAATTGTCCCTAAATGGATAAAGTTCAGCGCTGTTGTCAATCTCATTAGGGGTGGCTGTCGTGCAAAATAATTGCAAGAGCACAGCCCAGAATGCTCAGTGAGGTTATGAAGAATCTTGCTGTGTCTGTTAAAGGCTTACAAAAATCTCCAGAACATCTGTTGATATGTCTGATATGTGAAACGCTAAACAAGAATGGTGTTCAAGAGAAGACACGACAGAAGAAGCAATCGCTGTCCAGAAAAAAACATGCACATCTTAAGTTTGCAAAAGAGCACCTGGGTGTTCCACTGGCAAAATATTCTGTGGTGAGATGAAACCAAAGTTGAGATGTTTGGAAGGAACATACACAACATAGTGTGGAGAAAAGGGACAGCACACCAACATCAAAACCTCATGTCATCTCTAAAGTATGGTTGGGAAGCATCTTGGTCCGTGTCTGCTTTCTGCCTCGGGGCCTGGACAGCTAACTGTCATTGGGATAATGGTGAATTCCTAGGTTTGTCAATACATTTTGCAGGAGAATGTAAGGCCATCTGTCCAACTGACACTCAGCAGGACAACAACATCCAAAAGCATTTTTAAAAAAGTTAATCAACAACAAAATGGCTTTAAAGGAGAAAATACACCTTCTGGAGTGGCCTAGAGTCCTTACGTCCAACGGAATGAGCTGCTGTTACATGACCTTGAACGATTCACACCTAACAGCCGAATAATATTTCTGAACTGCTCAACCGTTTTGTGAAGCGGAACGGTCCAAAATTCCTCCTGACCGTTGAGCATGTCTAATTTGCTACTACAGGAAATGATTGGTCGAGATTATTCGTGCCAAACGAGGGTCTACAAAGTTATTCAAAGCAAGGGTTCACATTAGTAGACAGTGTGTTCAATAAAGAAATGAATATGTATAATTGTTAGTGTGTTATTAGTTCAAGCAGGCTGTTTGTCTTGTGACTTAGTTGAAGATCAGATCAAATCTGACTATTTCAATCTGACTTACGTTGCATCCGGCATTCTACACAGCAGTATGCGATTTGACCAGTGATGTAGTTACTTTGTTTACCAGGAAGTGCTCTTGCATTTATGTTAAGGTTGCTTGTGTGAATGTGTCCATCTATGTAATCAATTATTGATTTGCCACTACAGATTTTGTTACAAGAAATACACACAGCCACCTAAGCTTAGTTTAATGCTATATGTGTGAGCTGAAGTAATATGTACTGCTGTCATGTAGCCTTTGATCAAGTGTAACATAGATGTAAACTTCAAAAGTATGTACAACTCAGAAAATAAATGTTTTCTTCATTCTTCCAACAGGCCAAAAGAGGAGTCAAAGACACCATGAGGAGTTGGTAGCCCTCTTAAAGCAATTGCACCTGTTCAGAATGGTTGTTTTTTTTAGACTAGTCACCTTTACTGGCTGCTGCAAAGGACTATACATTTTAATTACAGATCCAGCCCCTTCTGATTTGGAATGGGCTAAACATGTATTTTCTATTACACTTAAAATGCTGTTCATGGACAAAGTCATGAGTTTTGTTTTTTTAACTACTGTGGTTTTATTTTTCATGCTTTGTTCTGAATCTTTGTTTCTTGATAACCGCTAATCCTTCCCCAAACAATTCTGTAGATCATAGTCAAGGCCTGGTACAAGTTAGTATGCTTTTTCTGCATCTTTTCGATTTATTTAAATCATAAATATGTTGGTGTCATTTACACCCCTACCCTTTTGTTTATTGAGCCCTGAGTCCCACCATTGTCCAGTGCCTTTGAAAAAGTAGTTAAAGCATGACTTTTAGTTCCACTTCTCATATGTACTTCTGTTACCTGCCAAAGCCACCCAGCTTAGCATTGTTGCCCAGGCAGAATAAACCTGAATCCTACTGCTATAGTACTGTATGTGATGAAACTGATATATTTGTGATTGTCTTCCATCAGTGTATTGTAGTTTTGTATTCACTGTCATTGTTTAGTACCAGTGACTGTGTAGGGCCCATGTCATCCCATCCCAGCATTATAACAAAACCAGCATTTATGGAATATTTCACTTGACCAGGATGTTAAACCAAGGTATTTTGTTGAGGCAAGATTCCTGTAAGAGAATGTTTTAAATCCGATCTGAAGTAGTCAAGTTGGAGCCACTCAAATGTCAAGACACATTCAGTGTTGTGTATATACTTTGATTTTATTCTGAAAACATCGTCATACCAATTTTTGAAGGACCACACAATCTGTTTTAGACTATACTTTTAGAAACCAATAAACAATACTATGAAAAGCTTTTCTCATATTCTACATATTATTGAAACATTTCATTTCCAAGGGGATGCTAAACCAGAGATGCTAAAGTTGCCTGAATGTTTAAGTAAATTACTGGTTGTCTATGGTGAATGGTCCTTCATACTTCAATAATGATCTTATCAAACTGTATTTTCTTCTGTGCCCATTTTGTCATCAGGTTTCTGGTAAATTAAAGCATTTTGTTTTACAAAAAGGTAATGGAAAAACAAAGTTTTTAAAACTCAAACTGAAATAAGGAGTTGTACGTGGGTCTATATATTAAGAGGACAGTGAAGAGATGCCCACTCCGAATGTGTGATGACAGGAACAAAGAGAGAAATGGCATCCCTGGACAGATGTTTTATCCTGGTAGGGGAATGCCCCCCTATCCGAGAGATTTCCCAGGAAACACTTCAAGCAGAATTCTAATGAAAGTTAACATTTCTATTCTGCTTTAATATGCGTTAAATAACTATAATATAACTATAAGGAAAGACGTGTGCAATTAAAAGAATAAACAATGTTCCGTAAACCACAAAACCCTCCCTGTTGCTAGAAAGAACGGGATCATATACGGGATAAACAGTCTACAGTACATACGTTTGCATCTTTTCCAGCACTTGGTTTTACCCTTTACTCCCAAGGGAAAAAAGTTGAGAGCCTACACAAGTGGTTTGATTCATTCTGAGTATTTCTACATTCAGTCATTTAACCCATGGCAGTTTTCGGGTTTATTTACTAAGATGTGTAATAGGGTGTATAGTGTAGAATGCCCTGGCCCATGGACCTGTGAGTTGAGGTTGTACTGAAGGGAACAAACTGGCAGTTAATGTGTGAGTATTAGGCCCACTGACAGTTGATACTTCAAGTGGCTAATATGTAACATGATAGAAAACCTTTGTCTGCCACCTGCTGATGTGTGTCTGGGAGCTATGTGGTGGGGCATCTTCAGCAGAGGTTATCCATGAGATAAATTTGGCATCATCACGAATTCAAGTAAGAAGCTATTATTTAAATTCTGCACCATGGCATTTCATGAACATTAAAATTGTCTACTACCATCTGACTCCAGCTAAATCAGAAGGTAAAAAGGCCCTAAAACAATTGTAGTTTATATTTCCAATCCCATTATCACAATGGTTACTCAACAGGCTGATTTATCAATAGAAATGTGTAAATTGCACTTCATGGAGAATATTTATTTCTATGAGCAGGGAAAAATACATATTACACTTGGAAACAAGTTTTTCCATCTTATCCATTGTTTAATTGGGCAAAAACATCAGTCAGATGATTCACCTTTAGAAAAACCCTTCCATGCCAATATATTCAATTTTGAATAACTATTTGAAACATTAACTCATCCATAAACTTAAAGTAGAAGAGTCAAATTAGGGAAGTAATGTGTTTAGGTGAACTTCACTGAGGGTAGAACATTTATAGTTCATAGTAATATTTTATTTTCATACTTTATTCTTTACCACAAAGGCCACACAGAGGGCCTGTGTTGAAAGACATTTTCAACTAATTAAACCCTGAAAGTTTACTGGTGAAATTCAATAAGTTACCAGTAATATACAATTTCTTATTTCCAAACCTCCTTTTCTAAGATGGGAAGCTGTAGCAGGGATCATGTCAACATAACACACCATTTGCAAGCAACAGCAGTTGATTTTTGTCTTAAAGTGCAAAATACCCCCTAAAAACATGAATTCTCTAAATAAAAATGACCCCAGCAAAAACAAAAATGGGCCAAAGTTATCGGCTATCCGATAGCATTGTAACATACATGAGCCACCACTCCAGTGGAATTAAAAAGATGTCAAAGTACACCAAATAGGTCCGGAGCTGCTTGCATGCTGGTGGTCAATTAGTCCCTAAAGCTCAGACACAGCTGGTTCAGACCCAGTCACTGTTCTCTGAAGGTGAGTCGGGTCTCAGCAGCTCATGCTGCTCTGTATGTTCTGCTTCAGGTTCTGGCTGTGCTTCAGTCTCAACGGTGGATGACATTTCAGTTTGAGGCTGAATGTGCACCTGCAAAAAAATAGGTTGTGTGAAACAAAATCCATACAGACACACCCACCTGAGATACAGTGAAAACATGAGATTTCACACCCCTAAAATGCCTGTCCCCAGGGAGGTGTGGTCCAGTCGGGAGGTTACAACGCCACACCAGTCTGGTCGTTTGAAACATTGGAACTGGAAGTTCTGGCATCAATCATCCTACCATGCTCAAAGTTGCTTCAGTTACTTGTTTTGCCCATTTTAATATTTAATCAAATAATAACAGAATGCCTTGATGGCTGTGTGCCTCCACAATAAATAATATGATTGTTTTAATACAATTAAAACATTTGGTTGATATCTTGATCCAGTGAAAGGAATGATGAGCAAGCATTTTACAAGAGAAACGGATTTCATTAGTCCATGACTTCCATGACATTTCATTCGGGGCAAGGGAAGAGCAAGTTTACTTCTGGAGAATGTTTCCGTACCAAATGATCTGGCTAAAAGTGTAGTTGCTTTGTATAACCAGGCTCACAATTGGGTTTAAGCTATTTCATACTGGAATAAAATACAAGTTATGGTCTAAGGCAAGGAACCAAATCACATGTGATGGCAGTTGGCGTACCCTTTTGGCATTGACGGCCTTTCGTCTCCTGCACGTACAGAGGCGGAGGAAGGAGGTGCAGGCAGCAAAACAGCGGCCTGAGAACACCACTTCCACCAAAGACATTAGGATGAGAGGCACCCACATGATAACAGTTGTTTCCTAGAGAAGACCAAGTTAATGTCAGTATGGGCTCATAGTGTACTACTTATATATGTACATAAACAACCTTATGTTAATATAATCATCATGTTAAAATTACATTAAAATGTTGTGACTTAATTAACAGAAGGGTAAATTAACAAAAGGGTCAACCCTACTCTCAAATCAACCACATTTATTTTATAAAACCCTTTTTACATCAGCAGTTGTAACAAAGTGCTTTTACAAACACCCAGTCTGAAACCCAAAAAAGAGCAAACAACAACAGGGTAGATGTACAGTGGCTATGAAAAACTCCCTAATAGGGAAAAACTCCCTTAAAACTTAGGAAGAAACCTAGAGAGGAACCACGCCCTGAGTGGTGGCCAGTCCTCTAGCTGTGCAGGGTGAACATGTTAAGAGTATACATTTAAATAATTAATAAATGAATGAGGGCTGTGGCCAGACTATAATGTCTAGACTCGATAAATCTGCTACCTTTTGATTAAAGTACTCACATAAATCCTTGTGGGATCAAAGGGGCAACTTATGTCAGGGTTGCTGGAGTTCCTGGCATCAGTGAACGCGCAATATTTTCGCAGTACCTGACCTCCATTCTGTATAGCCTTAACCATGGAAACGGTTAACCCCACAGATGAGGCAGCTGCCAAAAGGCCTGACAAAAAACTGACCACCAACAGCATCCACATCTGCAAGAAAATAAGGGGTCAATAAACAATACGCTCCGGTTATAGACATCAGCATGAACATATGCCCATAGATATTCGGATGGTGAAATAGGTAGCACAATACCCCATAATGACAAAGTGAAAACAAGTTATGCCAATTATTTTTAAATTAAAAACTGAAGTATCTCATGTACATAAGTATTCAGACACTTTGCCATGACACTCTGTATTGAGCTCTGGTACATCCTGTGTCCTTAGGTCATCCTCAAGCTGAATGTAGAACTTGATTAGTCCACCAGTGGCAAATGCAGTTGATTGGTCATGAATTGAGTCCAATATGAATTAAAAGACACATTTATGTAAGGTCCCACGCTTCCCGAGTGCATAGCAGAGAAAAAAACAAGCCATAAAGTCCAAGGAACTCTCCATAGAACTCCAACTTATAATTGTGTCATGGCATAGCTATGGGTAAGGTTATAGAGAAAAAAATATATATGTATGTATAAAGCACCGAAAGTGGAAGAAGTTTGGGACCATCCAGACAATTCCTGGGGCTGGCCATCCAACCAAACTAATCAGGCAAGAAGGGCCTTTGTCAGGGAAATGACAGAGCTTCAGAGATTCTTAGCAGGGGTGGGACAACCTACCAGAAGGACAAACATCTCAACTCGCCATCAATTAGGACTTTATGGCATAGAGTCTAGATAAGTGTTTCTCAACCCTGCTACTTGGCGCCCCCTGCCCCACATCTTTTAGATCTCTCACTGCTCTGTCACACATTCAAATGATCAGCTCATTATCAAGTCCTTCATGAGCTACATCAGGTATGTTTGGGCAGGGAGAGATCTAAGACATGCAGGGCAGTGGGGTGTCCAGGTGCAGGGTAGGGAAACCCTGTCTAGATGAAAGCCACTTCTAAATAAAAGGCATATGACATTCTGCCCGAAGAAATAAACGAAATGAAGCAAAATAAGGAAGAAAACCTGCCCCACTGTGCACAAGATTTCAGACTGGGGTAAAGATTCAGCACACGAACACGAAGCACACAATTTAGACAACGCTGGCTTCGGGGCAAGTCTCTGAATATATTTGAGTGGTCCAGCCAAAGCAAGGACCTGACCCTACTCAAAGCAATGGCTGCTGCCAAAGGTGCTTCCACGAAGTACTGAACAAAGTGAAATACATACGTATATGTGATATCTTCCTACTTTATTTTTAATAAATTGGCACAAAACAACAAACCCTGCCTCAGAAACAGACAGTGAGTCAAAGAAAAAAGCCAGAGGACACTAAACACGCTCAGACACACAAGAAGGGCAAGTTCTAACAAATACCAACACAAAACAGCATTTGGGCCTGTCCTAAACAGGTACAGAAATAAACGACAAGCACATTCTCAAGAGTGAAGGGGTATTAGAGACTGGGGCAAAATATTTACCAGAATCCTGTTTTTCTTGTTTTTGGATAGGACAATGGCAGATATTCCAGCTATGATTCCCTGGGAAAACAGTAATGAAGTCACACATAAGCTAATACAAACCACAATCCACTAAGGTAAATGGATAATATGTAGAGAGATTATACAATGTTTAACCAGAAACAATGTCACCATAAGGTCACATCTTTCACAATATTCCATTTGGAATAAAATATTATTTATTTCACTTTTGGCAAGCCTGAACTTCAACAATAATTAAAATAGAGCCAAACCACTGTACTGCTTAGACTACTAATACACAATAAACAGATCACACAGGAAACCCATGATCATGACAAGTGGGTGGTATGTTCCCATCACTCACCACAAGCCCTGCCACTAGGGCGATAATGTTGGACATGGTATACAACTTGGCGCTTTCTAGAGCCTGAATTTTGATGTAAATGTGGAGATTCCTGAGCACGACGCCATGTACCAACGCTCCCAGCAACAAATTGACATGTCCTACCAGCACCAAACCCAGACCCATTTTCATCAGGGTCTTGTTGTCCTGGAGATCAGCGCAGCACACACCTGGAGCAAAGAACAGCAAAGGACAACAAAACTGCTGTAGTGTTTTAATTACTGTACGAAACAGTAAAGACTGGGTCCACTGTAATAACAGCACTTCCTATGTTTGGCATAGTATTTTTAGATTATGTGTTTTAAAGTCATGGGGTTTATTCATTCGGCCAAATAAAACATTTCAGTTGCAAAACAATTTATTCAAATTTAATTCAACAGGGTAGGGGCCTAAACTATGCTCAGATAAACAGTATCTAAGAAATGACCGTAATACTAAAATGTTATGTTTGGTGAACCTCAAGTTTGATGGTTAATGTTTATATGAAACAGAACACTCTGGTTTAGTGAGCCGTGCTGGTGATGTCATCCCATGGTCTCAGAACAGCAGGAACCCATAAGAGACCAGGTAACAATACTACAACTCTTGAAAACAAGCCAGTGTATTACAGTGTAATGTATAAAACCTAGTGTAATTACAACTGAATTGACTTAGAGCTTATGCCTAGGTGGAAGGCTTGTCACAGTCTTCAACCATCTAAAATCCACTGTGATCAATGCTACGTACCTAGAGGAGAGGGGCCTCTAAATGTTTTACTTTATACCATCACCACAGAAGCAAATGGACCCACGTAGCTTTTGACTTATGGTCCTCTCAGCCACGTACCTGTCTTTTGATCTCAGTAGGCCATTTAAACCAGTCAAATTATCTGTCATTTTCGCAAACAAAACGTCCAACCGAAATTTAACTTCCGCTTTTTCCCCACAGTGCATAGAAGCGGGGGCTGCCATATTGGGCAGCAATTTGGGTTACTTGCTCAAGGACAGAAAAACACGTTGCTGGCTGTGGCATTCTATCGATCAACTGTTCATGTTATAATGAACCTCAAAGGCAGAAAAGTTAATATGCAACTAGACCAATGCATATTCAAAACGACGATATTTTGAATACATCACATGGCACGGTAACTCACTTCTGTAGCATATATATCTTTACACTGCTTACTTACCATGTATACTTCCCGAACAAAGTATAAAAGAACTCTAAACTCACCTAAGTTCACCATGTTGAATTACGCTGGCATTCAGGTCATTCTCAATATATTCCCGTATCGCAATTGGAATGTTGATGATGAGTACCCCTTCAGCTTTTTTCGCTTTCCTTTCTACTCACCTGTGTAAAATCAACCTTTACCAGAAGACGAGACAGCTAGAGACACGCCTTGATTGTACTTTTCAAAATTCATTTATGGAGCCACTCGGCTACCTACATCTCACTGGACAATTTTTCTTGAGCAAGGCCGAGCTGATAATTATTGAACCCCCGCAAAATACAGACCCAGTCAGACCAAATAATACAATAAATACATAATTGCTATTATTGTTAATAATTCAATCGAATAATGATCATTACTAATAATCGTCCCAAATATGTTATTATTACTTTTGTGTTTATCCGAGTACTTTCTGTAGACCTACTGTCTCAGATCTCGGACCGCTTCTGTTTATTCTGTATATGCTAACTCTGGGCCAAATTCTACAGAACAAGAACATTAATTACCATAGCTATGCAGATGATACAAAAATATATATGGCTCTCGAACCGACTGACAATAGCTCAATAGACTCTCCATGTCACTGTATAGAGCACATACATACCTGTATGAACAAAAAAAATCTATAATTAAACCAAGATAAAACAGAGATTAATTGTGTTTGCCAACAAAAATAAAAGAACAAATATTAGTAAAGAGCTGTATTCTTGGGCCCTTAAAACCAGGGATCAAGTGCATAATCTTGGTGTTCTGATAGACTCAGACCTCATATTTAACAGTCATATTAAATCATATCAAATTCTATCATCTAAAAAATATATCCTGAATCAAAAGCCTGGTGTCCAAAAAAGAGCAAGAGAAGCTCCTTCATGCTTTAATCTCTAGTAGGGTTGATTACTGTAATAGCCTCTTAACTGGACTCCCCAAAATGACTGTAAAACAGCTGCAGCTCATTCAGAATGCTGCTGCTAGAACGTTAACCAGGACCAAGAGAACAGAGCGCATCACTCCGGTTCTTAAATCTTTGCATTGGTTTCCAGTCAGTTAGAGGATAGATTTTGAAGTGATGCTTTTAGTTTATAAATCTCAATGGTTTAGGACCTGAATACATTTCTGATGTTTGAAGAATATAAACCAAGTAGGCTCTTAGATCCTTGAACTCTGGTCACCTAGTAGCGCCCAGAGTCCAAACTAAACATGGAGAAGTTGCGTTTCGCAGTTATGCTGTACACAACTGGAATAAACTACCTGAAGATCTTAGACATGCACCAAACATATCAATTTAAAATCCAGGTTAAAACACTTCTATTTTTACGTGCCGATGACTGAGCTCTCTAACTTAACCACCCTGTGTTAGTTCCATGGCATTTTGTATTTTTATTTTCACTGTAATGCACATTGAATTGCTTCTATGTGTGAATTGTGCTATATAAATAAACTTGCTTGATCATGTTTACAGCAATGTAGTGAGCCAGTTCCAGAAGCAGCCATACAAGCCAAAACCATAACATTCTACCCCCATATTCCACATGATTAGATGATATGCCAATTCCCTTTTTATTCTCAGATCATTTATCAGACACTCATCTACAGAGGTGAGTACTGTAGGCTTACGTGTGCTTGCAACTCATTGAACCATTTTTCACACCGGTGCTTTGCAAACATTAAGCTACAAACAGAACAATCAGAGATCCAACTAGTCAGAACTACAGGTCGGATGGGATGACTCACGACTCTGGGGTGTATCCATTTAACATAATTAAAAGCACTTGACTGACTGGATTGCCAGACGAATGCTTTCACAACTACCACCTTGCATGAAACTCCAAAGAATTGAGGTGATGTGTAGTGGGACACTGCTAACTCTGTGGGTATATAAAAGCATGAATGTAGTTGTACTAAGTGAAGAGTAAAGGTTTGATGTATGTAATCATAGCATTGGAGTTCATGAGAATTAATGTGTCTTCGCTTATGAACTCCCAGCGTGTAGCTAATCATAAGGTGAGAGAAGCTTTTACCAAATGCCCCCCTTATGAAAGATGAGTCATTAAGGGACACTGTGTTATTCATGTGTTACGATAATCTCTTTACAAGTGTAATTTTCTTCTGGTGGGGAAACTGCATCCTCACTTCCTTAATAACTTGTGTCATCCTCTTTAGGAAAGTGGACAAACAGAATAACCAGGTCGCATGGACATGGTGAAGTAGGCTATACCATTGAACAAGTCCATTTCGACATTTGAATACATTGTGGCATCAACTCATTTTGCTTTCTGTTTTCATGCAATTGCTATTAATTAAACAGCTCCAAATAAACCAGGTGTTTTTGCCCCCCTTCTGTAATAACCCCCCACGCAGTCACACCCAGATGTCGCTGTAGGGATCTATGCTGGGTAGTTGTGACTGTAACCTACACCCGCCCGTCTCCCCTTTACACCGCATGCTCGAGTTTTTTCTATCCCAAGTTTGACCCTGTCTATTTCCTCTGCGCAGTGCACTGTCTATAAAGTGCCCATGCTTTTCCCACGCAGTCTCTTTCCCCGGCCACAAAACAACCGTGAGTGTCTAACTCACCGTCCTTTAACAATTTTAAAAAATAAAAAAATATATAAAAAATATAAAATATACAAAATCTTAATAAAAACAAGTACCGTAATATTCGAAATAAAAAAAATATTTAAAAAAAATGCAAAATATACTTTTTTGTTAACAGGAGGCCTCGGGCTTAACCCGACGTTAAGGACAAATCGATTAATCAGGAGAATACTGGGATATTTAATTCTGGTTAAGCCTTCTCTCGTCAGCGCGTAGTACTTCTTTTAAGTTACATTCTGGTGGCATATAGAGCGTATTTTCTTCTAACAAACTACGCAAAGATTAATTCCCGGAGAACAATTCTTTAAAAGAATTCACAGTTTATAGCTTGAGTGAATACTTTTTACATTTTTTGCACTCCCAAGAAATGAACACAGCGACTGCGGGGAGTTATCCAATGGCTTCTCTTTATGTTGGCGATCTGCACCCTGATATCACGGAGGCTATGCTGTATGAGAAATTCAGCCCAGCTGGACCGGTGCTGTCTATTCGAGTATGTCGTGATATGATCACCCGACGGTCTCTGGGTTATGCCTATGTGAATTTCTCGCAACCCACGGACGGTAAGAAATATAGCATGACTGCAATATAAGGGTGTGTTTGCATTATTATTTGAGGAATGTGGACTGGATGTGGACATGTTGTGAACCGTGTAATTCAGTGCACTTGACTGAAAGAATATTACATTTAAAGCACCTATGAGTGGAAAAATTATACACACGTACACGGACCGTGGAAGTCAATTGTAGTACGATTTGTTATTAAAGTATGAATCACATGTTACCTGTACAGAGCCCAGGTTACCTCCAGACTCCACTACATAGTATAAACGTACTATTTACAGAGTAAATTAAAGAATAGGTGCAAGCCTCAACTGTTTATACTGTATGACAACATATTGTCTCCGAAGAATATATAAGCTACCACCCTCCTGGGCCAATCATCATTTTTTAAATGCTGGATCTCATAGACAAGACGCGTAACTCACCAAAGTTACGTCAAAATCGTGCCAGTTGTGTGTGAGAATAAGTCGGTAAATGAGACTGCTGTCCCTAAGCATGTATGCCAAATTTCTTTACAGAGTGATACAGACCAACAAATGTTTTGAAAGATTGTGTGTAACAAAATGTTTTTATACCCTTGACTGGCTTGTATGTATTTTTTGCATTTTAAGTCACTTGTGATAGGGCCAGCATCGTATGAAACTTAAAAAGCAGCATATCTATAGCACATAACTAACCAAAGTTTTGTCAAAAACAGTGGTGTTTGTGGGAAATCATGCACGCCATTACCGATCTGTTGATTTCATTTTGGGGAAAATAGTTGCAGGAAGTTTCATTTTCAATACAACCTTGACTTTAGACTTAGGTAAGCTTGCACTTAACCATGCATTAGAGTTTGAATGGGTCCTTGTTTTCTATGTACATTTTAATAAAACATCTTAATCTGTGTTACTGTAACTTTGGAACTTCCAAATGCTAATGTAAGGTGTATAGAAAAAACATTTTGGTCTTCATAGATTACACTGTGAATGGAGAAGTACATAATTGGACTAGCGTATAGCAGTGGTGGCCTACTTTCCTTGTAACAGTATTCATGAATTGACCAGAAGGAAAACTCCTGATTTGTTGGAGCCAGGCTTGTGTGTCTGTGTTCTGCCTCTACTGGAGAATGGATGGAGCTGCAGTTCTGCTCCAGAGGACTTCACACTGCCTTACAGAAAATGACCCATTTTTGCTCCTATTTAAAGGTCCACCAGGGAACTATTTTGAAGTGAAATTAGCGCCCATTGCTCCTCTGCTGCCTTTTACAATAAGAGGAGGAAAAGGCAAAGCTGAACAGTGCTACTTTTCTTTGCTCAGATGTGGCATGGATAAACCAATGCTTGAATGCCTGATATTTCTATCCGGGCCCAGTAATGTATCACATCTGTCTGCAACATCTGAGCAGGGGAGCGTGATCACAGAGATATACAGTTGACCTCCTTACATCCTTCCTATTATGGAATCTGTGAGCATATGGAAAAACTGGCTGCTATGACTCAGATGGATGTAAGGAGTGGATGTCAGATGGAATCATGTGATCCTTCCTTAACCTATTGGAGGTCCAACCGAGTTGACTACTTCAAAATGGTGACCCTCTGCTATCATGGTCCTGTCAAAGATAAAACTTGTTGGCTACTGTCTTCATAAAAACAATCTAATGCTGCGTTTGTAACCATGTGGGAGGTTGGAATTTGTCAGTTATGTGTTCGTGAGTACCTGTTGGATCCATTACAAGATTTGAATTACAGAAATGTTGATAGACTAATGGCCAACAAGCTGCATCAATCATTGACTAGAAGTACACAAACAGCACGTTTTCAGTATATTCACAGACCCTAATATAATAGACATTGCACTGTTATCCGATCGAACACCTAATTCAGCGTTAACTGCTTAACTACTGCAAGGAACGGAACTGACTTGCCAATATTTCTTTTCTTTTTTTTACTCCCATTGAAGTGTCGCCTCGGCAAAAATGCGATGTAAACACACTAAAAGGTGGTAGAAGTGATGGAGAAGAGCTACACATATTTCCCTTTTCTTTCACATGAATCAGTATATATTTTACTGTGGGACACATTGTTGTATCCAGTCTTTTTAAGGACTCAAAGTTGACTTGATTCCTTAAAATGTGGGGTTTTGAGGACTCTGAGGTGTGTAAATGGTAAAGTCTACACGCTTAGAACACACCATTAGGGTTGCATTTCACTGTTCCTCATGGGTTTAACACCTTTCATGGTTACATTTCTTGGGCATGTTCCTCTGTCAGGCCATCTGGTGACACGTCTGGTCTTATAATGCTTGGACATATATTTTCCATGTATGTTAACCGCATTATGTTATAGGAGTCTTGTGCCTGACTGCACATTCAATGACCTGTTGGGCAACAGCTTGTTGGTGATTGAGTGTCTGAGCAGGTGAAAGTGACCATTGTCCATTTTCTTTCCTCTACATGGGGATCTGAAATGTTTTGTTCAGGTTGAAGTTGTTTACAAAGTATTTCCCAAATGTGCTCCATACAAGAGTGCACACTTGACACATTTCCAATATGTTTAATGTGAGTCCCAAATCCTGCTACTTTTGTATAAAGTCTGAAATATAATCTCAGTTTCATGATGTAATATATGATCTGATTGAACAATCACTCCAGTAGCCATGTAGTTGTATTCTGGTCAGTAGAATAATGTATTTGTTGAAGTGTGACCTGACATGATTTAGCTCTAGGGAATGATATTTTCTACAAAAGCATCTTTGTCAGGATATCAAAAAGTCTATGCCTTTTTGGCTGTTGTGTTTAAGCTTCACACCTGCCATTTACATGTCTGAGTTAGGGTGAAGAACAACTCATGGTCAGAATATTAGTTTGAAGTTAGATTTTTAACACAACCAATATAGCATTACGTCAGGAATTGTTTGTTTAGCGTAACAGCTGCATTTGGTATCAGTTGCAAGACCTAGTGTTGCTCCTCTGAACGTTCTTGTTAAACGTGTCTCCCTCCATCAATGGTAGAGCATGCCTAACTCACAATCCACGCCAGCACATACCTCTGAAGACCCCTCTCTAAATATAGTATGTCAGGCAGCACAAATGTTGCCTGCCTATAATATCTAAAACCATTTAGGGCTGGTTTTGCAGACGAAGATAATGTCTAGTCGTGGACTTAAAAAATGTAACTCAATGGAAAATCTCCATGTATTTTTTAGTCCAGGACTGGGTTTAATCTGTCTGCAAAACGGTCCATTTAAGCATACACAGACAATTATAGACCATTTGTGTTTAGTTGCAAACCTAAAATAAACAATTCTATTGTTAGTTTGTTCGAAAATGAATGTATAGTAAATTTTCACACTGACCAGTGAAGTTCACAGCGTTGTTTTTCTGTGTTGTACATTCACCTCACCTGTTATTTGATTTCATAATCTGTTTATTTTTTTCTGCCATTCATCTATTGAGCAATCTGTGCTCCACGTGATGCCGTTTTTTAAATCAAGTATGGCCCAGGGAACCTTCCAGAACTACATAAACAGGGCAACCATCACACACCTCTGAGCTGGTTTGTGTGTACAAATGCAGAGAAAACTGCTGATGCAAGGCAGCTCTGTTTTGTTTACCGGAAATGTTTTGCTGTAAAGCCTGTGTGTGTATTGCCATGGAGTGACAGGAACAAAGGGAAGCTCTCTGGCACATGTGCCTAGATGGACATAAACAGGTTTCTGAGAGGGAGGCAGCAGGAAGAAGACAGCTGAAAACTAAAATCATTATAGACATAGCTACAAAATGAAAATACAAGTTGGAGCACACTAAGAATGTGGTTTGGAGAAATACCTTGGCTATTATTTCTTAGCAAACCTTTTAGAGAAGGTTTTAGAAAGGTTTTCATCCACTATTACCCCACTGAGTTAGGGCTTTACATGTGCCATATGTGTGCCATTGATTCAGTTTGTTATGAGAATGAATAAACATTGACTTGTTGGCTGCGAAGTTCTTCTCATCCTATGTGTGAGTGGCTGCCGCTTGCTTCTGTCCAAGCAACTGGAACAGGTGCTCAGTATGGTGGCCTGGGTCAGACCGTAGCCACATGCTGTAATAAGGACCATGAGTTATTACTTAAAAGTGCTCTATAAACTTGGTTCGGTAGTTTTCCTGACCTCGTTATTACCTCCTGGTCCTATCAGTCACAGCACAATGTGGGAATGGGAGGTAGATGGTGTAGCATGGTGTGTTGAGCACTGAAAAGAAGAAACAACCTGGTGTGATGTACATAGCGACTGAGCTGTCTTTAAGGATCCATGTTTTAAGTTAACCTGACTCTACCCTCTTACCCCTTCCCCCCACTACCTTCTGAACTCTTCCCCATGCCCTCTAGCTGAGAGAGCTCTGGACACTATGAACTTTGATGTAGTGAAAGGGAAGCCAATCCGAATCATGTGGTCACAGAGAGACCCCTCCCTCAGGAAGTCTGGGGTGGGAAATGTGTTCATCAAGAACCTGGACAAGACCATCGACAACAAGGCCCTCTATGACACCTTTTCTGCCTTTGGGAACATTCTCTCTTGCAAAGTAAGAAAGTGTTTCTTACCCAGAGAGAATTCTAGTTTCTCTATTCATGCCATTGCACAAAGCGGTTCCATCAAGATTCCACACTATTGGTTGATTCCTTTTGATGATCTGTTTGGAAATGACTCAGACTTGGTCACTGAGAGGGATCAGCCAATGCAGTTTGAAGTCCTACTCTGTTAACAACATTCAAATGGTGGAAGCTATAGATGGTAAAGTCTGTGCATTTCCAAGACGATTCCATCTTTAGGTTCTGAACGGACATACCGACGTCGTCTGTAAGCACTTTGTAATTTTAAACAACATAAACCTGCCTCTGAAACAGGTTGTGTGCGATGAGAATGGATCCAAGGGGTACGCGTTTGTGCACTTTGAGACGCAGGATGCGGCCGACCGCGCCATCGAGAAGATGAACGGCATGCTGCTGAACGACCGCAAGGTGTGAGTGTCTGATCAATGAGGAGAGGGTGTTGAACAGTGGGGAAGGGGCTGGAGTTCATCACTGCGACCGGGCTCAATGCAACTCCACTATACGAACTTTTAACAATGTAATGATTAAACATAAACATAATGCAGAGATTAATATAAAGCATTGCAATAGGTCTAAATGAAAAATATATTCCCGGCGATATTGGAGAATGAGCATGTGTGAAGAGTGGTGGGCAGAGATGGCGGACTGTAGATGGATATAAAGAGCCTCTTCCCCACACCGTCCCCCGACACCCAGTTTTTCTGTGTGGTTTGTCTTAACTACAGTGAGTGTTTTTGCTGTGCTTACTGGTAAATTAACCTCTTGAAGCTATATACACAACAACACATTTCCACTCCCCGTGTCAGCTAAGCTGTCTGTCTGTATGACGTTCACCCGTCTGCCCGTCTGTTGTGTGTATGTGTGTAACCACGCTTGTGTGTTTTAGTGATGGAGCGAATGCAGGAATGCATTACTGGAGCACGGATTGGGAGAGGTCTGCATAGCCAGGTACAGTCTGAGTACAGAAAGGTTATCTATTAACCTCATTTGGCTCTCTGTTTTCATTTTATGAACCTTTGTTCCTCCATCCCTCAAGTCTTGGACCAGAAAATGTCAGTGTTTCTGTTTTGTGTTCTGGATATGTAGAGTGAATGCTCTGTTTGCTGGTTTGTGGTGCCATGAACAATGCAACAATGCCTGTTTGATCTGTGTATTTCTGGAGTGGTCCTTGACTTTTTCATTGTGGCAATGACTTTCTTTCATTTGGTAGTCATACCTGTGGGCCATCGATGATAGCACTGTGTGGATACCTGCTCAAAGCCTGATAACATGCTTCTCACATGAGAAACATGATAGACGGATCCCAGTCACTTTCTCACAGCTGCTCAGGACTGTTTTACAAGAGTTGTGTCACTGCTCTCTCGCGGTGTTTAGGTTTGTTGGACGTTTCAAGTCTCGGAAGGAGAGGGAGGCAGAACTGGGGGCCAAAGCAAAGGAGTTCACCAACGTCTACATCAAGAACTTTGGAGATGACATGAATGATGAAAAGCTAAAGGAAATGTTTGACCAATACGGTAACCTGTGGTTGAAACATACACATACGCATCTTGTAATGGTTATGAGTTATGAGTTTTTGTAAAGATCCCTATGAACCTAAAAAGGAAGTTGCATTATTCCTAAAGCTGAGTCCCACTTGTTGTCTTTTCCTCCCTGCAGGTAAAACCCTCAGTGTGAAGGTTATGACTGACCCCAGTGGCAAATCCAGAGGTTTCGGCTTTGTGAGTTACGAGAAACACGAGGATGCCAATAAGGTACTAGTATAACTGAATAACAGACCTGTAATTCAAGATGGCAGTCTATCATGGTTGGTGGAAAAAGCTTGGAGACAAATTACAGTCAGTTATATTGGGTTCAGTTATGAGTTTACGGCATTAACTCTAGGCTCAACGAATGCATCTCTGGTTAGGCTTGTGAGGAGATGAACGGCCAAGAGTTTAATGGGAAGACTGTGTTTGTGGGGCGTGCTCAGAAGAAGATGGAACGCCAAGCGGAGCTGAAGAGGAAATTTGAAATGCTGAAACAAGAGAGGATCAGCCGTTACCAGGTCAGCCAGCCCGTCACTCTCCTCTAAGCCTACGTCTTAAGATGGCCCTTCTCTGTCACAAGCTTTTCACTTGGAATACCACCTTTGTACAGTTTAAAAGATTGAATACCATGTACATGTCGTGCATGGTATGTTTATATCTTCCACGTGGAAATTGCTGCCTCACTGAAAGGCAATAGCAGCTTCTTCCCTCCCCACCCCAAGTACTTAGTTGTACACTTTTATTGAAAGAATATCCTATTTTTCATTTATCCAGAGTGGGTGAATGTTTGTGTTTACAACACAATTACAGCACAGTTCACGTCAACAAAACACTGGCAACACGTGATTGGTTAAGTTTCAATGGAAACATGACATATTGTCTAATGTAGTGTGTCACTTTTCCAGTACTGTCTACTATACACAGATAAGAGCCACATACTTTCAATCATCCAGACGTCTTGTTTCATTGTACCCAGCTGTTCTGGCAACAAACTAGTCTAAGGACATGTGTCAGGGGTCAGAGGTCATGTCTGTGTTTTTCTGGTTTCAGGGTGTTAACCTCTACATTAAGAATTTGGACGACACTATTGATGATGAGAAACTTCGCAAGGAGTTCACCCCTTTCGGGTCCATCACCAGTGCCAAGGTAAGAGGATTCAGCAGAGGCCAAAGGTATTTTCATGTTATGGCCCCAACCAAAATGACCCCTTGTATTTGTGAATATATACCATGTGGCATCCAGAAATAAAATAGCTTTTCTTAATGCAGGTGATGCTGGAGGAGGGACGGTCTAAGGGCTTTGGGTTTGTCTGCTTCTCCTCTCCAGAGGAGGCCACCAAGGCCGTGACTGAGATGAACGGGCGCATTGTTGGCTCCAAGCCCCTCTATGTGGCCCTGGCTCAGCGCAAAGAAGAGCGCAAGGCCCACCTCACCAACCAGTACATGCAGCGCATCGCTGGCATGAGGGCCATGCCGGCTAACGCCATCATCAACCAGTTTCAGCCTGCCAGTGGATACTTCATGCCCACAGTGCCACAGGTCAGTGACGGAGGGAGAGACTGTTGATTTGACGGATAATGATGTGCGAATAGCAGAATGGCGATTGCGAGTGTAACCTGGGGGATCACTTGTTGTGTACGTAGCAGCAGAAATAACATAGAGTAGGACTGAGAATCGCAGTGATAGTGCCATACATGGTTATATTTTTATCATTAACTGTGTGTGTGTGTGTGTGTGTGTGTGTGTGTGTACATGTCCTCCAGGCACAGAACAGGACCACCTACTATGCACCAAATCAGCTTGCCCAGATGAGGCCAAACCCACGCTGGCAACAGCAAGGGGGCAGAGGTCAAGGTGAGTGGTAGAGATGACATCATACTCAGTGACTGATTCGATGGTATTATGGTTTGTGTATCCAGACTGTGTTTATTCAAGAGGTGCCATGGCAACTTAGCAATGTGACTTTACCTGCTGTCCAGTGATAACCCGGCCAACATCTTCCCAGGTGGGTTTCAGGGCATGGCCAACTCCCTGCGCCAACCCGGGCCACGTGCCAACCTCAGACACATGACTCCCAACGCCAGCACCCAGGGACCTCGAGGCATGGGCCCAGCTGGAGCTCAGAGAGTTGGTAAGAGTGGGTGGCCATAGTCTAGCTGACGTTAACTGATTGACATGCTGGAAATTGCTCTGCAAACTCTGTATACTTGGCTCACTGAGAATCTGTATGTTTCACATCTACTTTTAGGAGGTGCTGGCCAAGCCATGGGTCCTCGTCCATCCATGGGAGTCCCCTCCCCTCGGGCCATACCTCCGTACAAGTACGCCGCCAGCGTTCGCAGCGCTAACCCGCAGGTGGTGCAGCCCATTGCCTTACAGCAGGTAACTCTCAAATACATAACTCCTCCCTCTTTGTTCTGCTCCCTCACAGTACCGCTACCTCATATTGCCCGTTTCTGTCCTGCCAGGCTCAGCCAGCTGTGCACGTGCAAGGTCAAGAGCCTCTCACCGCTTCTATGCTGGCTGCTGCGCCGCCCCAGGAGCAGAAACAGATGCTGGGTGAGTGCTAAAACGAGCTGGTCGGTGTGTTCAAATTGTTCCTCGGAGGTTCAATGCCAAATTCTAGAATCTGGAATATCTTAGAATATTTTTTTAAGAAGGTGCAATATATAGTGTAATATTTTACTTTTGGGAACCATTCTTAACCTTTTATTTCTCTCTCTCTGCCTGTCAGGGGAACGCCTGTTCCCCCTGATCCAGGCTATGCATCCCAGCTTGGCAGGCAAGATCACAGGGATGCTGCTGGAGATTGACAACTCAGAGCTGCTGCACATGTTGGAGTCCCATGAATCACTGCGCTCCAAGGTACCGGGAAATGGATAAGATCATTATAAGGTCATGAAAAGAGATTTAACGTGATAAGTGGCAGTTTTCTCCGAGGCTCTGACTGTGATGGGTTTTCCTGCAGGTGGAGGAGGCTGTTGCCGTTCTCCAGGCCCACCAGGCTAAGAAGGATGCCACACAGAAAGTGGGAGCCATCACTACTACGCCTGCCGCTGCTACCTCCTGAGGTGTAAAGGCTGCTCACTAAACGATTTCTTCATTAACATATGAGGGAAATATGAACTATGAAATGGCAGAAGCATGAGCTTTTGTCCCAGTACTGATGATTTTGACAAAATACATTAAAGGTGTATTGGTTTGCAAATGGATTGTTGGACTTAATGTTGAAGTTTTGTTTCTCATGCAATGCTTATTTTTTTCTCCTAGGACACAAACAACTGAGAAAAGACGGGGAGAGATGAATAGATTGTCTTCAACGGCCTTAGTCATCTCTATTAAATCCTATGCAAAAATATAAAACAAGCTTAAAAAAAGTAAAAAAGCATTTCTAACATATACTTAATGCTAAAGAAATATTACAGTACTTAATATTTTAGTTCTGCAATAATTTTAAAGTAATTGCCCAGTGAAAACCTCACATTTAAAAATACATGTTCTGTTAAATTATACCCAAATAATATTGTTGATTGAGATGTATGTGTTGCCAATGCTTACATTTAAAAATGAAACCTTAAACCATTTTAGAAATGCTCAGGAGGATGACCGGAAACAGACTGGAAAAAGATTAGCTGGCAAATCAGCTGTGTATTCATATGAATATCTTTTATTATTGCTATTACCCACAACATTCTATTGTTAGGGCAGATGCACACCATTCCTACAGAGAAAAGCTGCTTTTTAACATACTCAATTAAACAACTTGGGGTAGGGAAACTACTTCACTCATGTTTAATATCTATCAGAAAAAACACTGAGCAGTTACTTTAAACTTGACACAAGCAAAACACGTATTGAGGGATTTCTTCAAATTTATAAAGGCCCTATATGTATTTTTGGCATGGAAATTACCAATTTTCTGTAAGACAAAATTGCTTTGCTCTGGTTCTTTGTTGGAAGGTTTTGTGTTTGATAATTTTTAAAATTGGATTCTACCATCCCATCACAATATCATGGGTGGTGTAGTATAATGGTATTTTCAATAAAGGGATGATTATATCAAGTTGACCACATTGATTTTCTTTTACAATGTAGTTTTTATTCTGTCTTGGCAACTTTGTCTGTATTTATTTCATGGCTGAACTGAAGCATTCAATAATTTTTTTGTTCTTGTCTGCAGCCGAGGGTGGTCCAGAGGTCTCAGGCACTGCATCTAGTGCACATTTATCGCTGCAGCATCAGTTTATTCGGGCCTACTTCTATTTCAGCACATTCCTTATCTTCCTTTATCTTTCTCCTTCATCACTGTCAACATAAAATGCTGAAGACAATAAAGTCTCTATATATGTATATTTTTGTGAGAGTGTACACAGTGATACATTAACATTGTGTAAATATTATGGCTTAGCACATGATCGTACATCATACATTTTTTTGGAAGTTTTCAGATTTTTAAGGAAACAGAATAAATAGATAACATTGTGGAGGGCAAGTCTGGAAAACTGTCTTCATCAGAAGCTATGCTTATAGTTCAACATAATGTTTAAAATAGTGGCAAAATAAGTGTACATTGGAGTTTCACTCGAGCATGTATTGAAAGCATATCTGCCCTGAAGGCAGACATTTATATCATTGTTTGAATAAATGGAGAGGTTGGGGTTAACATTTGAAACGTGCTGAATGCCCTAATTAGCAAACTTCTCGCAACGGTAAGTGCTTTTTCCAACCGTATGTCCTCACCCTAAACTTTTCGGAAATAAACATACATTTCATGATTACAGAGTTGACATGATTTCGTTAATGTTGGGCATTGTGAGTCTTGTGGCTCCTGCAGCTCACAAATACCAGACATAATTCAATAAAACTCAAAACAATATGTAAAACGCACAGGCTACTAAAAAGGCGCAATAGCAACTACAAAACGATGCTGTTCATCCCATTTTTTTAGCGAAATCGTGAGAGATAAAAAGACTTGAGTTGAAAATATGAAGCGCTCCACCGAGCAGAGTGGCGCCAGCGAGTGGTGGCGCCAGAGTGTAGTCCCACCAATGCCCACAGAGGCGGCCTTTGTCTGTAATGCACCAATCACGAGTCTTACGAAGTTCAAGGGTTAAAGGTTAGGCAAAACATGGCGTCGACCAAACGAGTGCTTTATGTTGGTGAGATTGCTGCGTTTTAATAACTATTTTGTTATTCTATAGTTGAACCAACATTTGTCAATAGTTACTTTGCCATTCATTATGCAAATATAACGTATGTTTAAAGATGATTTTTCTAATAAGATGACTAGGTAGAGCGTGCAACCGTAGCAATCTCAGGTCGCTAACTAAGTGGCTAAGATTTATAAAACGTTTTGGTTGTTGTAAGTCCCATTCATGATGTTATTTTGTTAAAATGTTTGGCTATAGAAGCTTGAAAAATAGTATAACTGGTATTTTGTAACTTTTTGATCCGAGTAGCACGGTAAGATTCTAAGTTAAATAACAACTGTAACTTGGACTTAAATATCTATGTTGATAGGTGGTCTCACAGAGGAGGTTGACGAAAAAGTCCTGCACGCAGCATTCATTCCGTTCGGAGATATCACAGATATTCAGATTCCAATTGACTATGAAACCGGTGAGAGGAATTACCCATTATTAACATGTCTACATGGAAATGTATCCATATTTTTTTCTGCTTAATTTCCTGTCTGTTAGTAGTTTCTTGAAATGACAAGTTGAAAGTGCATTTCATGTCTCACGATGTTGTTTACTTTGCAGAAAAGCACAGAGGATTTGCCTTCATTGAATTTGAATTGGCAGAGGTAGGTAACCTAGGGACTGTATTATTTTGTTGATGTTTAGGAAGTTAACAGTTGTGATGGCTCTTGATATCAGCTGGTAATGCCTTAGTTCTAGAATACCAAAGGCTTACTGTTGTTGTTACGTAGTTGGTGTTAAGCGTGGGAGAATATTCAGCAAACTAGATGCGAGATAGACTTTATGTTTACAAATTGTCAGATGTATCTTTGTCAGTGTCCGGTAGACCCAGAACCTTTCTTCTCAGTTTGTGGGTCCAAGATGTTTCTTGCCATTCAGTCTAGAATATAACAGCATCATATGTAATTCATTGTGTCACACATAGGGATGCCACATGAGATGGAGCCATTCAAAATTGGATTGATAAATCTGAAACATTAGGTCGTTGTCTCTGTTTCTCTTGGGTAGAGAAAGCCCTGTGGCCAGGTTGTTCACAAGGAATGGCGCAAAATGGACTTGTGACGATTTTCTCGTCAATACAAATATTAGTATTTCCTCTAAGATGTAGTGTTACACATTGATTTAAAAACTATATATTTTATAACTTTATCTTTGGTAAAGTTTGTAAACGTTGCATTATTTACAAGTGCAGGGTGAACACAAGTTCATGGCAACATGCTAGAACATGCCAGTAATTCCCAGTAGGATTTTACTAGCTTGTTCTTGGCTGTGCCCAGTCCTTTTCCTCAGTTTTGCATATTTGTTTTTACTAACTTCCTAGAGCAAACAACAGCATGTGCACTATCTTGGTTTAATTCTAAAAGTCTTTGATGCTCACAGTTTTATGACAACAGCATGTCACTCTGTGCAGCACCAACACATACGGAGAGATGCTTGCAAATTCGAAAGAGAATATACTTAATTCTGGATTTTCTACAACCACATGCTACTGGGCACTGTCCTTTTACAGACACTGAACATATTTTGGGTGAATCATGAAATGAGAGAGTATTTCTAATTCCAGTTTGGTGGAAGATTAGTTTGCTCCGCTAGACAGTGGGTACGCAACAGATTATTTTGAGTGTGTATTAACCTTAGGTTCAGCATGGATCGCCATCTAGTGGTTGTGGTGTCTGGTCATTGTAATGATTGCTGTAATGTTTTGCTTTGCTCTTCATCTTCCACAGGATGCTGCTGCTGCTATTGATAACATGGTGAGTGAAACGGTGCTTCTGAAGTATGTTTTCTTTATCTAATAGTCCTTTGCATTATCCTGGTTTTGGGGTTGTATGTAATCTGTGACCGTAACAACATTATTTAAAATCTGTGGTATTGGATTATTTATGCATGTTTTTCCTTTACCCCCGTGTTATTGACAGAATGAGTCAGAGTTGTTTGGGAGAACCATTCGGGTCAACATCGCCAAACCTATGAGGATCAAAGAAGGCTCTTCTCGCCCAGGTGAGTGTCATGCATTATCCTCTGTATACATCTCCAGTGGCTTTTCTCTTTGAAGTTGCCCACCAGTGGCCTGTCTCATCCTTCTTTATACGTAAATTTTATTTGGAAATTTGCGTTGAGGTTTATTTGCTCAATACTTTTAGTTGCTAATCTTTTCACAAAATGGGGTGGGAATGTTCTGTTCTGATAATGTTGCCTGTGGAAATGTTTCAAACCTTTTGCGGGAGGTCTTGCTTTTTCATAATCTGATTGACGCTGTGTTTATCCTTTCGGCGTGCTAGTTAGCTATAACAACACATCATCTAAATTGCAACCGTAACTCCACTGTAGAAATATAACGTATACTCTCTGATAATACATGAAAGAATTTACTAAACATTTTGCCTTGGAATCCGTTGCACCTGCTATTTCAATTTGCTCTATGACAGTCTGGCCAAGTGTAACTCACTATGACATGCTGCTTAGAAGGAAAAACACAGGGGCTTCTGATTAATAAACATCCCCATGAGGATGGGTTAAAAAAATATTCCAAAACCTGGCTCTGAAATAAAGCTTAGGTTAAAAACTACTCGCACACAAACTCTTAGGAAATGACATGTCAGTGGGACCATCAGATTTCAAGCCCAAATCCACTCCTTGTTAGATAGACATCTTTAGCACCTGTTTTTATTGTGGTGCTGGAAACATTCGTTAGGGATTTTTGGTCCGCATAACCTTTGCCTGTGTTGACACAGTGCAGAAAGAATCAACTATGAATTCCTGCAGATAGGTCAAATGCTGACTACCATCTGCATGTCACCGTAGAAATTGAGATTTGTCAGACCAGACTCCCCTTCAGCGCCCTACTGTAGTAAACAGAGGTTATTTGGGCTTCCTGTCAGCCAGTTGCCATTATTCTCTCATTAACAATGTGTTTTTGCTCAAAAAACTTCTACAAAATTTATTTTTATTGCAAGTTTCTAATTGAACTGTCGAGATTATGGTGCTTGAAAATCCCAGGAGGTTAGCTGAACCACTACACCTGACATCGACACTCATACCACAGTTAGTTGCTTAGATCTAGCGTCTTTCCCATTCTAACCTTTAGTCAAACAACATAACCTTTTGACCATGTCTGATGTCATGAAATATTGTGAGTTTTAGCCACATGATTCAATGCTTGGCAATTTGCATTCATCTGCAGGTTTATCTAATTATGTGGCCACTTAATGTATTGTACTTCGTCTGAAATGTTCTATTGACATACATCGTTGTTGTAAATGGGAAGCCCCGGCCATTGTCTTCCAGGTCAAACTTATTGGCCCTAATGGACTGTCATAGATGTGATGAAGATGATTACTGTGTTCCATTTTCCCACAGTTTGGTCTGATGACGACTGGCTAAAGAAGTTCTCTGGAACCACCACAGAAGAGGCTGAGGCGTCAGAGTCCACGGGAGAGTCTGCCAAATTGACTACAGCAGATGTAAGTGGGCATGTCTGATGTCCTGCCTCTGCAATAGATGAGAATGCGAAGAACGTGGTGTAATAACCTCTGGAGATCCCGGTACCAATAATGTTGATGCTTGCAGGGTGAGCCCCCTGCCAAGAAGGGCAGAACCAACCCCCAGGTTTACATGGACATCAAGATTGGCAACAAGCCAGCTGGGAGGCTGCGCTTCCTGCTCAGAGCGGACATTGTTCCAATGACAGCAGGTTTACAACCCTTTATAAAAAAACTGCAACACTCTAATTTGAATTTTTTTAGGAACAGTATCAACGCAGGGACTTTTACGGCTGACAATATGCGGCCAATGGATTTAGTTGTCTGTAGTGTTTTCTGCCTGCGCCTACATATAGGCAACATCCTCTAAGATATACAAATCTCCCTACCTGATTTCTCCTACAGAGAACTTCCGCTGCTTGTGCACACATGAAAAGGGGTTTGGCTTCAAAGGCAGTTGTTTTCACCGTATAATCCCACAGTTCATGTGCCAGGGAGGAGACTTCACCAACCACAATGGAACCGGGGGCAAGTCCATTTATGGGCGCAAGTTTGACGATGAGAATTTTGTTCTCAAACACACTGCTGCAGGTGAGACGTGTCCCTCTCCTGGTCCAAGTATCTGTCTGTTGCCTATGAATTCATTTCAGTGCTTAGTCAGAGCATTATGTAGTTGCCCATCGGATCGGACAAAAACGTACTTTCAGAAGACTGCGTCTCTGGAGGGCAGTTCATATAATTATTCTAGTTTACTATAAGACACCCCACATGCACTTTTATGGACCTACATTTGGTGTACAGGACCTTTTAATTAACAAATAAATTAGTATTCAAATAACAGATGACGGAGAGTATATTTTGGAGAGAGATGCACATTGCATTCTTACTAAACAGACCACTAGTCTCAAAATTTGAAATTAGAAAGAAGTTAAACATTTTTTTTTTTTTTTTAAACTAATAAAAAAGAAACTGTATTGAATCGACCACCGACCAGTATATAATGTAAAATACATTTTGGCTTGTATGTTTCGTATCCATTGAAGGTCTTTGCTGGGGTGATTTACAATGTTGGATACATTTCTCTGAGCTAAAGAATACATCTATACGCAGCGTTCAAGAAAATGTTGTAACTGAATGTGACCGTCAAAACGTGAGGTTGACTTCCTAGTGGTGCTTCTGTGTTTAATAGGTCAGCTCTCCATGGCCAACTCTGGAGCAAACAGCAATGGCTCACAGTTCTTCATCACCTGTGACAAAACAGATTGGTTGGATGGCAAGCATGTGGTGTTTGGAGAGCTGATGGAGGGCATGGAGGTGGTAAAAGCAATGGAGGTAGGGGGAGAGGAGGGATATCTATGGAAGTTTGGTCATATATGTGACTAGAGACTGAAGTTCTGGTGTTTTCTCTGTCCTAACAGGCTCAAGGAACAAAAGAAGGGAAGCCCAAGCAGAAAGTGATCATTTCAGATTGTGGGGAGTATGTTTGAGATAAAGCAGAAGCATAGAATTTGTCGGTCTGCGTGTTTGTCTGTCTGCGAGTGTGCGGGTCTGCGAGTGGATGTATTATCTCCTGTAAATGGATTCCAGCTGTTATTCCAACTCTTTGTGTGATGTAAATATTACAATAAAAACTTTTATAACGAATTAAATGTTTGCTTTTTCAGTTTGCTCTTTTCCTTATGAAGTGAACACGTAATTAATCATTCAAACAAATCAGTTGAACATTTTCGATTGCTTGTCATATTAGTTCGGATCAGAAATGTAGGTTGTTGTTCAGTGTCTTCAATCTCGATAATATTTAATATACCAGTGAAAGCACTCATCCACACGAACCCCACCCGCCACACCTAGCAATTCAGGTTGGATGTGCGTAAACCTCGCTTCGTGCTCCACCCACACTCCGGTGTTGTGTTGGGATGTCTTCATAGATTCTTGCAGGCGTTTGAACTGTCAAGTCCTGACTCTTTGTTCTGAAACAAACATTTGCCCAGCTGAGTTCATGCTACTTCGTATTGTTTTGAAGTGTAAGTACATATTTTGTTTACATTTCCGATTTTGTACCAAGCAATGACAGCTGTAAGAAAGACTAGATTCCATTATTCAGTGAGGAATAGGAAGACCGCTGTAGTGACATTTATGCCAGAGCGCATTGACTAAATCTAACGTCAAGAACAATTTAGTTGACTAATAGCGTCGGTGTTAAGAATAACTCTGAACAGTTTACTCGTTTTTAAAAACTGTCAATATGTACCACAGGAATCGTCGTGTTTTTTGTAATCTGATACATAAGAGACAACAATTTTTAGCGCCCGTTTAGATTTTTATACACCGAAGTATGACAATAGATTTCTATAACTAGTTGGGAATTGTGTTTGACATTCATAATCCTATTGGTGATATGTTTCATCTACATTTTTTATTTAATTGTACATTTTAGTAAGCATATTTGAGTGTTAAAAATACTTCCATGAAAATCAGACTGGATTATCCCTGATATTTTATTAAGCCGTACATAGATATAATAACAATTAAAAATTTCCTGTTATAAACCTACCAGTGAAAGGGAGTCAGATGACTATGGCATTTGTATGCATTTGTTCACTTTTACACAATAGACTGATCTTTCCCCTCTTCTCTCACTAGATTGATGAACTTAGGCAACCCTCCCAAGTTTGACCTAAGTTTCTTACCCTAATTCATACTCAATCTCAACTTCTGTCAGAGGTAGCTTGTGAGAGCCTCGCAATGAACTGGGCTTTCCTCCAGGGCCTCCTCAGTGGGGTGAACAGGTACTCCACAGCGTTTGGCCGTGTGTGGCTATCCATTGTCTTCCTCTTCAGGATCCTGGTGTTTGTCGTGGCCGCTGAGAAGGTGTGGGGCGACGAGCAGAAAGACTTCAGTTGCAACACGGCCCAGCCTGGCTGCCATAATGTCTGCTATGACCACTTCTTCCCTGTGTCGCATGTCCGCTTGTGGGCCCTACAGCTCATCTTTGTCACATGTCCTTCTCTCCTGGTGGTGATGCACGTGGCCTACCGAGATGAACGTGAGCGTAAACACGCTGAAAAATACGGTGAAGGCTGCCGGAAACTCTACAAGGACACTGGCAAGAAACGCGGTGGGCTGTGGTGGACCTACGTCTTGACCCTGATCTTCAAGATAGGTGTGGATGCCACCTTTGTGTATCTCATATTCTACATATATGAGGGCTATGACTTTCCCATCCTCATCAAGTGTGAGCAGGAGCCCTGTCCCAACATAGTGGACTGCTTTATCTCCCGGCCCACAGAGAAGCGCATCTTCACCATCTTCATGGTTGTTACCAGTTTGGTCTGCATCCTACTCTCCTTGTTTGAGGTCCTGTACCTGGTGGGGAAGCGATGCAAAGAGTGCATCGTCAGGATGTGCAAATCACGCTCCTCCAACAAACAAATACGCCAGCGAGCCACTGTCAATGGTAAGTATGAAACGGGGTCCAGTTCGTTAAAGCTACCCAACAAAGATTCCTCTGTCCCATCGTACAATGTAGCCATGTCTTACTGAGGTGGTCTGGAATTAAAGAAAAATATATATCCGCCAAGCTCCAACTGCTATAGATGCACGCTGGCCAAATATGAATGAGGACTTACACAATTGCAGTTGAGAATGAACAGAAAAATATTTCTACAGGTGAAGACTTGATATAGACATTGCATACTATATAAGAGAATGTAGAGGAGTTGTTGCAATGGAAAAAGTCTTGTATTTCTTATCAGGCACGTTCAACAGTTCACTTTGCCTAAGTTGAAGCCTGACTTTTGAACGTTTCTTTACTGAATGGAGTTTTGCTGACAGTTTACTCTTCAACTGTCTTGTACTTAGTCTTGTACTATTTTGTGTATGAATTAGGAACACAAAAAAAACATTGGAATGCCTCTGGTTGGTTTACAGATGAAATGATTTGTTTACAGTTTTTGCCACAATTTAGGACAAGCTGATGTAAACACTGATGAGGAACTCGCTCAAAATAATGAAACACCCATCAGTAAGAGAGGATTTATATGTAGGGAGATGTTACACTGTTGGTTTGTAGTCTACCACACTTCTTAACTTTACAATGGATATTTCAAGAAATCAACCCTTGCCACACTCTTGCCATGTCATTAATGTTGTTATGCCCTAGGTACTTTTTGTTACTGCCAGAGACTGGATTTTGCTTCATTGGGAAAATGTGGCCTGCGTATCTATATATATATACATATATATGTTTTCACACTAAAAAAAGCATTTACTTCCTTCTGTGGATTTATAAAAAAAAAAGATTGATATGTTTTAGTCCATTATGCACAAACTGGGCTTTAAATGACTGACTTCTATTTTCATATGTAGAATATATTTAAAAATACAATACTGTCATTGTAGTGATGTACATTTTGTGTTTCTGTTAACACAGCTGTTGAGGATACATTACTATGTATATTACATGAATGTAAACAGTGGTTTCCAAACTTGGAGGTATTTACATGTCTCAGTACAGCTGCAGTTTATTTTTGTTAAAATGTCTTTACATTTTTTAAAGATAAGCATATGTATTTTCTGATAAGTGCAACATGAACAATTGTTGGGGAAAACACAACTAATTTTATAATAAAATGATATAAAATGATATTTTCTGTGATCATTTAACAAAATATAATGTTTTAAAAGATATTATCAGGCATATTTTATAGGGGCAGTGGGGAAAGCTAGAAGTGAGAGGTTTTGCTATAAAAACTGTCAGCCTTATTCAAATGCATGCTTCAGTAGTACAATACATGTCTACCAGAGGCATCATCATAAGACCACAGAACAAAACTGGACCACATATTTTACAATGATTTTGTAATACAAATGAATAACAAGAAGTATAGTTCCTACGTAAGTACTTACCCACTTTCATTAGGCAAGTGTGAATTAGTTTTTGGAGACCAAAATTCAAAGAAATTACAAGTAACTGTGTGAAAAATAGATTTACCTTCAAATCACTACCCCTAAGCATCTATTAATTCCCACAGACAAGCATTTAAAGCACACATTCAACTATAAAAATCAGGGTGTTTTCAAAACCTCCTACAAATGAACAATTATTGGTACTTGGGTAAGAATGACAAATCCAAAAATTAGGGCCGGTTAAGCAGAGATTAAACCTAATCCTGGATACTAAAAAAGTTAAGTTAACAATTATAATGTAATAATTGGATTAATGTATTAAATCACACACAGACACATCCAAAGTTAACCCTCTACTCTACTCAAGAAGTAGATAGCCCCTTTACCCTACACCCTCAACCCTTGAATGGCATCCAAGTATACTGGCAAGAGCACTTGCCCAAGCATGGGTGAGTGATGATCAGCGTTAGCTACTGCTCCGAAGTTCACTGACAATTTTGGGGGGATTGAAAAATGTGACACTTTGCTGCCACCAGTGTTATACACATGACTACAGTTTGCATTGAATTGTGGGTGATATAAACCCTGCAGTTGAGTGAAGTCCTTTACTCTGTCCCCTTAAGCTAAATCATGGGCCAGGGGGTAGCTTTTGTAAATTGGACTGACACAAATGATGGCAATCAACACTACATCCGGTCAAGATAGGGATTCCCAGAGGAACAGTAGCTAGGGTGACTGCTTGGTCTACTTTGCGAATGTAGCCACAGTCATCCTGAACTGCATAACCAGAAGGAATCTCCTCAGGGATATCATTCTGCCATTTGTGATCTTAAACAGGAAAGGATTTTTTTCTTTGTGAACACTATGAACCCAACCACATTAAAGAGACTACAGTAAAGACCTAAATGACAGTAAAAAAAGAATATAAATACACAAAATAAAAATATTCCAAAACAGTTGCAAGAAGGGACTAATGTAATACTGCAAAAAAGTTTATGTCAAATGAATACACTTGATGGCTTTTTAGTTTAGGACAAATCCAAAACCCATTCTTAAATAACATTGCTTACATTGACATCGGCAAATGCCAGTGAGTTTTTCAGATTAAAAGACACAGCATACAGATTAAGCAACTGACATTGACTTTGGCAATTATGTTCACACTGCTTTAGAGCAGACACTACGGGCCGGATGCCCCAATTGGTTGTAGCTACATTGGTTGTAACTCTACATACGATGTAGAATGTGCTCTGCGCCAGACCTTAAAATTAAGCTACAATCGCACATACAGCGTCAATGCGCTCTGGTATACCAGAAGATCGTTCATTTCAATGCAAACTCTTGTGTTGCAGTTGCAGAGCGTTCCGTCTGTGAAACGTGGCCTCATGCATTGGATTCGATGTAACAATTGCATCAGGTTTTATATGAAATCTGCTTGGCTGAAGAGGTGGCAACAGGTGAAGTTTCAACTTCTGTGGCACACATACCAAGATGATGCAATCGGTTGGTGGACTTTCGCTGTAAGAACATGGCGTGTGAACATGGCGTTTTACCTGTTGTACCAGGTGTTTATTATGCAAGCGTAGCATTCCCCTAGAAATGAATGAACTTCCAGTATACCAGATCGCATTGCATTGACGCAATAGGTGTGATTGGTTGTGATGGGAATTCCGAGTCCTTTGGGTTCACGAACTGTTCTTAATATACAATGTTTGAAATTACCATATAAACGATTCAAAAAGATGAGATAGGGATTCTATTCATGACCGGACAAGGGCCAATGTTTTCCCTGATGCTAAAGACAGACATTCGAAGTTGAATTCTGTCGAATTGCAGATAAATGACAAAAGTTCACTTATCTAGCCAGCATAACGTTATAATGCGAAAAATACCCCTGAAATATACCTTTAATACTGTGAAAATATTCCACTCAAATATAGAATACTTTACTTACTTTACATACATTTCAGAACCTGGCCATACGTTCTTTATGAATACAGCTGGCAATGAACGTTTTGTACTTTTCAATTACATTTATTTCACAAAGTTTGCTTGTTGCTATCCCATTAACACATAATTGAAAGCTACATATCATCATCTTCTTTGTTGATTTACTTCAGTGTCTTATACTGCATGGCATAGCAACACATAAGTTGAACACCTTGCGAGCTCTGTAACCCAGTCCAACAAATGAGATGCAGCAGTGCAGTTTCCACTCCATTGGAATTAATGGATATCTGCCACAATGCAATAAGGCTTGACTTACTCAAGCCAAATCCTTGATCAAACCTACAGCGTCAATGGACTATGATACAACAGAAGTTAATTCATTTCAATTGGAACACTGTGTTTGGCTTGCAGCACTGCAGAACAGAAGCTGTGGCGGAACATTTGGTCTGGGATTTGCCTCAAATTGGATACGTGGAGACTGGGCCGAAGTACGGTGAATGTCAAACTTTTTTTGCACATAGCAAATTTTCTTATGAATTTTTTAAACATATACACTGATCAGCCATGACATTTTGACCACCTGCCTAATATTGTGTAGGTCCCACTTTTTGCCAAAACAGCTCTGACCCTTTGAGGCATGGACTCCACTAGACCTCTGACAGTTTGCTGGTGTATCTGGTACCAAGAAGTTAGCAGCAGATCCTTTAAGTCCTGCAAGTTGCAAGGTGGGGCCTTCATGGATAGGACCTGTTTGTCCAGCACATCCCACAGATGCTTGATTGGATTTGAGATCTGGGGAATTTGGAGGCCAAGTCAACTGTAACTGTGTAGCTACACAAAAGGTTCTGCAAGCTTTCTGCTTTGACGCTTCAGGTTTGAATGAGGCATTAAAGGCTTGATCACACCAGCAGCGTCTGTGTGATCAGGTACAGTGAAAGTTCATTTATTTCTAATAAAATGTTGCCTAGCTGATTGTATGCAAATCCGCTTGGAAGAAATTCATAAAAGTGCATAAAAGTTTAAGGCTTGACACAGTGTGAGTGAACAAGGTGTTTCTTGTCTCGTTGGTGAACTTTTGCTTGCCTTGCCGCATTGAGTTGCAGCGCGTTCTGTGTTTTATGCGTTGAGCATATTTTGTTGTATGCATACCCAGATGATGCATGCATGCATAACAGTTTGTGGTTTAACGATGTAGGTGTGGTCCAGACTTTCACTTTTGAGTGGTGCACATGTTAGTCCTCTAACACCTAGCCTCGAACACCTAGCCTCTAACACCTAGCCTCTAACACCTAGCCTCTAACTCCTAGCCTCTAACACCTAGCCTCTAACACCTAGCCTAGGACACAACATTTGTACAATCAGCATTTATTGTGTCAGTTTATCCAGTAGTATGTTTTCTGGAAAACATGTCTGTAATCAGTTTAACAGAAACAAATTAATTAACAGAATTTAAACATTGCCTTAGCGTGCATCACGTATATATATGTTTCTTTAACGATGGAATATAAATACAAACCAATGAACAACATCAATTAGGTATATGGTAAAATGGAATGAATCTTGTTAGCCATGGATTCTAATACCCTTATTATGTTTGAAATGGGGAGAAGTTGAACCCTTAGAAGAGTGAAGAATTGGGAGTTGTCTGTATGTGTGCAACCGTAGGAAGTAGGGGTGCTGGGGGTTCCCCCTTCCATAGCCTTAGCACCAGACCAGATTCCAAAAAGCGCTTTTACCATTTGACTGCAACGGATGCATGCTAGTAGTACATCTTCCCATTGGACCATGCGTCACTACCTCCAATGACAGATGCTGTCACTCACTAACCCATTATCAGCAACCCCTGATCAAGACGTGTTCCCATCGCCATGTGTGAAACTGTACATCTGGGGAGTTTCAAGAGATGGAAGGACTGCGTTATCTGGGTATGTGTGCAACAAGTTTCACCCACTGCTCAGACTTGATTTATATCCTGGATAAATCCAATGCACATTGGCTTTTACGAAAACATTGTAATTCAGAACCCAATAGGGGATAGGATCAACTTCAGCAGATCCACAGCTTACAGGTGTCACTCTCCCAAATCATGTTCTCAAAATTGCTTAATGTGCGTCTTAGTTTTCTAGTTTGAATTGCAGCAACTTCCAACCTAAGATTTAAGGGCAGCTTTTCCAGAACCAGACATTTTCCAAATGTGCTTCAACAAAGAACTGAGAAAAGGGATTGAATGCTGATTAATGCTGGTAATATGACAGATGCAAGCACAATTTCACAATCCAGGTGTGGAAAGCTCTTAAGCCTCTATCACACCTAGAGAACAGCGTAATTACACAACATGCTCTGCATGCATCATGTGAGTAAAACAGTTGAACAGTCATCCATTGTTACCAAGTCGTTTCACCATTACATTTGGAATAAATCCATGTTATTTTACAATGGGTATGTAGTTGTTTCAGCACAAAGATTATGGTAAAATGCAACGTTTTGCTAGCCTCGCACAGCCGCCTGGTCCCGCAAGCGTACTTTTATACACGGATATCAGTCCAGTTGGGCAGAGCAGGTTAAGTTTGGACCCGGCTACCATTACACCAGGCCAATCAACGCACATTCATGAATTTTGGGTGTGGTCGAGGTGATGACAAGTACTAAAACAAATGGATTTTTCAGGAACGTCCAGCAATTTAAAACCTAATAGTGATATGCTATTAGCCTTTCAATTCGCATTTTTTTCTTTTACTAAGGTGCCTTTGATGCCCAAATGTTTGTAACTAATAATTGTTTTCAGACATGTTAATTAACTACACTTACTGGTCCACTTGTTTGATTGCTGTTGCTTGATGTACAGTAAACTTTGTTGTTGTGAATTATGGTGCTTTGGTACTACATCATACACTACACTGTTGGTTGGATTAGTTGATGGTCGATCCAATTGCACTCAAGTTTATCTTTTCTTCTCACCCATTGGAAAATTACACAAGTCCCCAAGAACAAAGTGGCTTCCATCATTCTTAAATGGAACACTTCCTAGACCTGGCCACCAGGCCAAACTGAGTAATCAAGGAAAAGGAGCCTTTTTCAGGGAGGTGACCAAGGACCAGGTGGTTTCCATGTGGAGAAGGACAACCATCTCTGAAATACACCAATCAGGCATTCACTGTAGAGTGGCCACACTGAAGCCAGTCCTCACTTAAAGGCACATGACCGTCTGTTTTGAGTTTGCCAAAAGGTACAGAAAAGAATCACAGATGATGAGAAACAAGATTCTCTTATCTGATAAAACCATGATTTTTCCTGAATGCTAAGAGTCACGTCTGGGGGATGTCAACCCTCCAAGACCAGACAATACTCCTAGACAAAATCTTCCCTATAGTGATGTGCATGGTGGTGTTTCTTAGAGGCAGGGACTGGGAAACTAGTCAAGATCAAAGGGAAGATGAACAGAGCAGGATACAGACAGATATTTTTTATAGGAAGCGTGCTTGTAGGCTCACTTTCTTGGGTTGTATGCTCACTTTCCAAATGGACAATTACCCTAAACACACAGCCAAGTTGACACAGGAGTGGCTTTGGTATGTGAATATACTTGAGTGCCCCAGCCAGGGACTAGACTTGAATGTGAATGATTATCTCTGGAGAGGTAAAATACAAATGGCTGTGCAGCTACATTCCTCATCCAGCCTGGAAGAGCTTGAGAGTATCTGCAGATAAGAATGGGAGAAACGTCCCGAACAGGTGCGCCAAGTTTGTGCAATGCCATCAGGGGGAAAAAACATTTGTTAGATAACTACAATCAGATAAATTGACTGTGCCAATCATACGACAGCATGCTCATTATTTGGTGCTGAGAATAATGCTTCCTGCATGCACTGTCAAATATTTAAGGGTCCACCAGCGTTTACAAACAAATTCTGTATTTTCAGAAATTCTTTGATAAGTTTCTATACTTAAACATGATATGAAAGAGTCTTTGTTTAAGATTAATCTGAATTTCCCATATCAGATCCATTTGAGGTTTAAATGAAAGCATTTGCTGACTAGGTTCAGGGTGGTGAAGAGTTTAGTCCCATATTAATACTGGTTACACTCCAGGTTTTTGTGTCAACAGTTTTTATGGGGACCGGAACATATCAACTACACACCTTGTATAACACGACTCAATTCATTTGTATGGACAGAGGTAGGGTTCCTCACTCCCCAGCTGAATACGTAAGCAGTTCAAGTTAACCCACCCATCAGAGGAATCTCTGAGACAAATTCTGTTTGAGTGACTCCTGTTTTCATAAATGTGAGATAAGAAAAGGGTTAACCTATGCGTAGAAAAAGAAAACACAGAGCAGTGTGGCAAAATCAAATTGCTCTCTTCTTTTCCAGAAAAGTGGAATTGATTTGGTCAATGGAATGTACTCTTTTTCTGTAATAATCAACCAGGATTCAAGGTTGGACATGGTGTGTTGACACAGAAAATGTAGCCTTTTGCTGTAAATAATCTCGATTTTGCCTCTTGAATCAGAACTTGTGGGTCTTTCACTGTGTAGACATAAATAAGGCTTACTGGCAAAGGAAGAATGCTGGATTCCCTGTTAGTGCTGCTCCAACTCGCCTTCTATTTTAGCACCACCTTCCTGTATGTTCTCACTGTCTAATAGAGCGTGCAGTGTACTTCCACCAAATATTTTGGCTGTTTCCCTGTTCCGTTCTCCCAGCTTGTTGAGGCAAGCAGTTCACAGCCGATGACTCATGAGGTGCATTCCATCTGATGTACCCAGCAGAGTTAAGGAACTTTCAGATCTTTCCTGGTGTCCTGATGTTTATGAAAAACAGTACATGTTACCAAGGCATATGTGGACATGTCAGGACCTTCTCTAACTATACCTGATTACTACTATCCTCAGGGTAAACTATTAGAACATCCAAAGTTATGGGGTTGCGTGATCCTGACTGGCATATTAATTGAAACACTGCGGTACTGAAGGTATATTTTGAGTAGTTGGGAATAGCCTGTGGAAGGCAGGGGTGTAGAAAATGATCTTCTGGGTGGAGAAAAACACGAGACCGATAACTGCTAAAGAGCAGGAATGAGTGGCAGATTGACAATGCAATTTTGTTTCATGTTACTGAGACAGACTTGTGGTCCTAGTGTTTTATTATTCTGCATGTGTCAGCTTGTTGAAAGTAAAATATTTCAATAATGCATAATTACAAGGTTTGTATATTGTCTGTAGGTGTGTGTTTGTGTGTCTGTCTGGAAGCATGTAAGCGACATCTGATCATTTTGAATGTACTAAACTCATACACTACTGGTCAAAAGCTTTTGAACGCCCCCATTTCTTTCAGTTTGTATGAAAATGTAGGCAGTTGAAGTGCAGGTAACCTGAAATTATACCAAACAAACAGCCAGAGGTAAAAAACAACAACATTTATGTCTGAGTTTAAAAAAGGCCTTTTTCAGGGAGAAAGTAATGGCTTAACAATGTACTGCTGTAAATTAAGCCTTGAGTGTTCCTGTAAGAAACAGTAAGAAAGCCATTTCTAGGATGGCAAAATATAAAAGAGGCCTGCCTAGGCCATGAACCAACACTAGTGGACTACTGAAGATTGGAGAAAGGACTTACGGACAGATGAATCAACATTTTTATCTTTGGTTCATCGAGAAGGCAAAAGAATGGTTCCTCAATGTGTGATACTAAATGTCAAACTTGAAGGAAGAAATGTGAGGGGCTTTTGCTAGATCCAGAGTGGCACTCCAAACCAAAAGGGCTGCAATAGCATTTTGCAGGGCCCTCCAATACCTTCTGCTGTACACCTAGTTGGTCAGGTGAAGAAAAGGGAGAAAAAAGAACAAGTTGAGATGGTGGGCTTACAATCATAGAATGGCCAGCACAATCTCTAGACTTAAACCCCATTGAACTGGATTGGGATGAACTGGGTAGAAGAATTCAAACAAAGCAACCGACAAGTGCAACACATTTTTGGAAACTTCTGCAACAGCATTGAGAATAACTTAACAATATTTGATTTTCATTGTAGAATGAATGCCAAAGCTGTGTTTGGCTATTGTGTGTGCAAAAAGTGGCTACTTTGTGAGTCAATAATGTAGATTCAATGTTTTTTTAAATGATTATATAATTTAATTGTTGTATCCAATTGTTTATTTGTTCTATGCAGATTACATCGAGACATTATTAAAAACTTTTGTGCTGTAGCATATATTCATATGAAAATACTTTAAGGCCAATGTAGTTGTGTCATGTTTCAGGACATACAGTAATATGATTGGGTTGAAAACAGGCAGATTTCCAAACTGACATGTTCTTACATGAATAGTGTTATTCCAAGCAGACATCTATGTTCTTTTATATTCACCACACATCTGGGCGTTTTCTTTGCCTAACTGTAGGAAATGTTTTTTTGCTCCTAAATGAAAAATATTATGCTTGGTGCAGATTCAGAATTACCCAAAGAACTGTATAACTAATCATGGTGGTGGAAGCATCATGTTATAGGGAAGTTTCTCATCCAGCAGACACTATAATAATACATTAATATAAATGAATCAGTGTATAGAAATGTCCATGAGGAAAACCTGCTGCCTTCATCAAGAAAGCTCAAATGGGAATGGAAGTTTACCTTTTACAATGGCCTGAACCCTGGCCTATACCCACTTTATAGTTACTAGTATTACTTGGATATTGCAGTCTATTGACACTCCCTAATAAACCTGACAGAGCTTAAACAGTTTTGCAAATTATGATTGCCAAATCTGGGTGTGCAAAGTTGTCAGAGACCTATCCCAACAGAATGAAATACATTAATGTCTAAACTCTACACTGTGTAATTCGTTGAGAACAAAATGACATAACAACAATTCATTGGAAACCAAAATCGCCAATCGATTGAAGGCTGGATTAAAACTCGAAAATCATTTGAAAAACATTTGAAATCACAGGCCATTCCAACTTGCGTGAATTTCATCATGGCAGCTCATAATGGGACTCAGTAGTGTATATGGCCCCCACATGACTGTATGCACACTGGACAATATCTGGGCACGCTCATAATGAGGCGCCGGATGGTGTCCTGGAGATCTCCCCCCAAACCTGGATCAGGGCATCAGTGAGCTCCTGGATATTCTGTGGTGCTACTTGGTGGCATTGGATGCACTAATACATAACGTCCCAGAGGTTCTCATTGGATTCAAGTCTGGGGAACGTGAGGGCCAGTCAATTGCATCAATGTCTTTGTTGTCCAGGAACAGCTTACACTGATCATATGAGGCCAGGCATTGTCCTGCATCATGATGAACCCAGGGCCCACTGCACCAATGTAAGTTCTGATGATGGGTCTGAGGATTTCATCCAGGTACCTAACAGCAGTCATGGTACCCGTTGGTAGCACTTGGAGGTCTATGCGACCATCCAAGGATATGCTTCCCCAGACCATCATCTGCAAAGTCAGATAATAAAAATGGTATCAAAGTCCCTTTCTTTTGTGATTTTGATTTGTGTGAGCAGGAAACGCCCGTAACCTCTCAATGGCCATAGCAAAATGTAATAAAGGGAATGACTACAAAAGATGATGGCACTTCTCAACTAGAGTAGTTTAATGAATAGAGAGTAAAGAAACAATAAAAAGTCAGGTTATTTTGTAACCTGTAATATGATATTGAATTGCTTTGCCTATATTAAAAAGCGGAATGGATTAATTATTTTGCTGATTAATTCCTGCCCAGTTCCAAAACTAATGACTTTTCACCCATCACAATTATTCTTACATGATAACTATAGATTTACTCACACCACGTTAAGCATTCATACTTTCTGCCAATCGGGTATGAGGAACAACAATAGAAAAAAGGCATTCATGTAGGTGTGGTGTTTTTTGTTAGTGGAGTCATTTGGGAACAAGTTTTAACTGGAAGAAGGGACTGGAAGAATTAAAAACATCCGTAAATATTCAGCTGCTTCCTCAATGTACCCGAAGTTCAGTTATTTGAGAGAAGATGGTCTATCAATAATGTGATACCACTCAATTATGGTTATACTTTTGAAAATTATATATTTTAGCAAATTTAGTGTGATCCAGTGATTGAACCTGTGTGTATTGACTATCGAGCCAAATGCTAAGACGTTTAACCTCCAATTGGGTTGCTGTGATCAGGTACTATAACCCCTATATTGCTCTTTGGTATTTCTCTCACATGTAAAGTGGCTTCAACAAGTATTCAGACTCCTTCACTTTCTCCACATTTTGTTTTATTTCAGACTTAATTAATAATTACGTATATACCATTATACACACAAAATCCCATAATAACGAAGTAAATTCCACCAGTCTCCCAGTTACAACCACTGATTAACATGTTCTATCATGCTCCCACCACCATGCTTCACTGTAGGGATGGTATTAGCCAGATGATGAGCAGAACAATCTCAGAGATCTACACACTTCTTGAGTGGGCTATTGCTCTGAGATGCACTGTGAAGTGTGATAAACTTTATAGATACGTGTGTCTTTCTAATTAATTTTCACTTTCCCACTGGTGGACTTTAATCACGTTCTGGAGACATCTCAAGGATGATGCATCTGAGCTCTATTTAAAGTGTCATAACAAAGGGTTTGATATTTTCGTTTTTATTTTCAGCACATTTGAAATAAATAGGAAAAAACTACGTTGTTTTGCCTTTTTATTATAGTGGTGTGTGAAGATTTACGCCAAAAAGAATGAATCTATCAATAACGCAAGTGTAGTGAAATCCAAAACGTCTGAATTCTTTCACCGCTGGCCCTACAGGCAATATCATACTTCCAGAATCCATGTAAATGTTCATGTAAATTTTGCCGACTGTACAAAGGTTACACTGATTATATTAATCTTTGACATTTAACTGATGCAGGAGGTATTAAATGGTTATTCGTCTTACCAAGGAATTATAGATGAGTAGATAGATAATGAACATGTTATTTTTATGGTCAAATCACATTTATACTAAATACCTAGTAGCAATCTGTTTTGACACAAATATTGTTCAGGATGAGGAACTGTCTAAAATCAGGTTGGAAAACAGTGAAAATCTCATTTTAACTCCACCCACAGCCAAACCCAAGACACTTATTACCAAAGACAACCGCATTCTACTATTCTACCTGTAGAGCGTGACTAAATATTTGCGCTATAAAAATTTAAGAGAATTACAGAAAACTGTGGGAAAGTATAGCACAATGGATTGACATTTGTTAATTGAAAACTACGGTAAACATTTTTGTTTATATGTTCCATAGTTTTGGTGTGTGACTGTGTTCGGCATGTTTTATTGTTGTAGCTAGTTTGTTGATGTTGAATTGTTGCCTGACGTTAAATCGTGTAGCCTAATAGCCTTCATTTACGATGTTATGACGAATGTCTGCAGTTTTTTATTCCAAATAATCCAAAATATTGTATGAATGTATACTCAACGATTTGAAAAAGCGTAAAAGAATGTATAGTATTTCGTTTACACCTTTTTGGTGAACCATCTAAACGTGCAATTGCAGCTGTACTTTTTAATAAGGAGGATGTTTGAACAGTCTTCTTTAGCTTTTTCTAAAATGAAAAATGTTTAAGCAGTAATAATTAGCAGTTAGGGAACAAAGAACAAGATAGACATTATGGGCACTTGTCCTTCCCTGTAGAGCCATACGGTAAAACGCTGACTTAGAATATAGAGTATAAACCTTATCAATATAATATACATATCCAAAGCAACTGTTAAAGCTTTGTCTCTGCGTGTAAGTCAATCCAAAGTGTACTATAGTGGCCTACTATAATGCCGTGTCTCATCATTTCTTTTTAACTTTGCGTCATGTTACATTAGTTTAGATTATGTCAACTGTAAACCTTTTAGGGTAAATATGACAAAGAGAATAAACAGCAACCTTTATTGACAACGATGATGTATAATACATCATGTGTAGTAGTAAACTGATGAAACATTCATTGAAAAAGGAACGTAATAGGCAGAGCATTTTTCAACTAAGATATATTATTCTGTTTCCTATAAAATGAACAAAAAACACAATAGGCAGTGTGCAATTAATTCACTTCACTTCTCTGTTACATACTCAGGTTGCTCTAGTGATCAACGGTAATTGAAGCTAAGAAAGCAGTTTCTAGAAAGGAGACTGCCAACATCCAGCCTGGACCATGGACTGGAAGACCTTCCAAGCCCTACTGAGTGGGGTGAACAAGTACTCTACGGCGTTCGGTCGCATCTGGCTCTCTGTGGTATTTGTGTTCAGGGTGATGGTGTACGTGGTGGCAGCGGAGCGCGTGTGGAGCGACGAGCAGAAGGACTTTGACTGCAACACCAAGCAGCCTGGGTGCACAAACGTCTGTTACGACCACTTTTTCCCAATTTCCCACATCCGCCTGTGGGCCCTGCAGCTCATTTTCGTCACCTGCCCCTCCTTCATGGTTGTGATGCACGTGGCATATCGTAACGAACGCGAGCGGAAGTACCACGCCAAGCACGGCAATGAAGCCAAGCTGTACCAGAACACCGGGAAGAAGCACGGTGGCCTCTGGTGGACCTATTTGCTCAGCCTGTTCATCAAGACGGGCATCGAGATTTCCTTCCTCTACATCCTCCACAAAATCTACGACAGCTTCTATCTGCCCCGGCTGGTCAAGTGTGACGTCAGCCCCTGTCCCAATTTGGTGGACTGCTACATCGGCCACCCCACAGAGAAGAAGGTCTTCACCTACTTTATGGTGGGCGCCTCAGCCTTCTGCATTGTGCTAAACATCTGTGAGATATTCTACCTTATCGCTAAACGAGTGGTGCGCATCGGACGCAAGATGAAGAAAAAGCATAAAATGCACACCAATGAAGAGTACAGTAAACACAACTCCTGCAGTGACTGTACTCTGCCCATATCCAGGCTGGAGATGCAACCCCTAAAGCCCAGGTTTTCAGGCCACCTTCAAGCCCCCTTACCGGCACACATGCGTGCGTCTGCCCCTAACCTGTTCTCTGCAGGATAAGATGTCCACTTCATGCCAAGACTCAACCCCCACATGGAGACTGGTGGCGCCAAGCCTCAGTGGTCAAGCCCACTCTAGCTTGTCCTCTGGTACAACTGTATTACAAATGTTATTCTGACTCTATGGTCTATTTATGTTCCAATAACTCTATGGAGCAAGGCTTGATACTGATATTTTATTACATGTGAGCTAGAAAAGCCTATTTTCCATATTATACTATTTAAATTTCACTGCTAGAATGAATGGCACTACCACTATTTTTCAAAACATTTTATAATTTTATCCAGTAACATTTGACAACTTTACCAGCATGTTCTGGCTGAAGCAGATACCTTCTCAGTACTAAGAGGTAGTAAGATATTCATAGAGTGCCTTCTAGAATTATTGGCACCCAAGGTAAAACTCAACAAGGAACAAAAAAACATGTCTTGGAAGTAGATCTTGGAGGTAAATTTAACAAAGGCTGAAACTAATGTGATTGGTTGATTTAATGGAGATGGCTGAACTTGCATTACTGCTTTTAGACATGTTTTAAAAAATAAAGTCTCAACTTCTCAAGGGGAAGCTGACCACCATTGGGCTGCAGGCAGGGTCAGCCCTAAGCATAAGCGACATAGGTGGCACTTAGGGCCCTGGACCGCTAGGGGACCCAAAATCTAAATTTGCTTAGGGCCCCCAAAAGGCTAGGGCCGGCTCTGGACAGAGAAGCTTTCAAACAGCTAAGCATGAGTTACCCTCCCATAGAGGTGGGGTTGCAAAGATATCAGAGGTTGCAGAACAAAGTGCTGTGGTAGAGAACTAGGTCTGAACATTGCCTGAAGGTAGGGTGGTGTAGTTCTTGCTGCTCTATAAGCAAGCAGAGTTACACAAATAAGTGAACTTCAGTTCTTTCCACAGTGATTAGGCCTGTTATTTTTCTAAAAACACTTCAGGGAAAGGTAGTTTGTAGCAATGTTTGCAAACTGATTTGAAACTACAATTTTAAATGCTCTTCAGTATTCAAAATGCAATCATTTCACCCTAATACAATAATTATCAACCAAGCAGTTTAGACTTCGCTGGTTTACAGGGCAACATCTGGTCAAAACGGTACTACTCATTAGCTCTGCTATCTCTGTGGCTATTTTGCTTCAACTTGAGTTTGTAATAGATTATGTAACATAGTATACCAATTTAACAACCAAGTTGTTTACGGAGCTAGGTCAACTGCTTTAAACAAAGATGGCATTTAATTTACTTGCTATTTATGTTAAGTCAGAACAGATCAACTATCACAAATATTATGTTAAAGCATTTGTGTAAAGCCGATCTACTACTAAAAGAAGCCATTTTGTCATTAGATCTACATACACATTTTTTTACTTGTACTTTTTGCATGGTTCTTCTCAAGTTTATGTTGCAAAGCCTCAACAGATTGTATGTGTTTGTAAATGCTTGTAAACTAACAAATGAGGGAAAGAAACAAGGAATGCTGCTGTTGAATTGCTTTTTAAGCCCCTGTATGTAAGTGAACATTGGGTGATTGGGAAGTTAGATTACCGAAAGGCAAAGAACAAGATCGCTAAGTGGGTAAAACATAGTTCCTCATAGAACAAAGGTGCGGACACCTGATATCATCACATTATCAGGGGAAACGCTTTCAGCATCCGCTTTACATGGCCATTTTGTATGTTATGAATTATTTTTGATAAATAAATTGTATATTTTGACTTCAGTCTTATTCATTACAGTAGTTATTGTACATTTCTGTTTACTCTCCTATATACAACAAGTACTTTGATGTGAATTGGCACTCCTTTTTTATGAATTATACTATTATTTTAAAAGGTAACAGTGGCTGAACACAGTATGACCCATTGATTCTTGTATATTCATGCTGTCAGTGAAAATGTTTTTCTAAGGCTGTACTCAGTTGAATCTAATAGCAGGTTATATTAGTCAATGTGGCAATTCTCAGATTGAGCCAACATATGCATCATGTAGAGGGATCTCTGCAAAGGCATGAACTTCCTATTTAAATGTGTAATACTGATACTCCTTCTAAATCGAATACAAGCCTGAATCTTAAAAACTGCTTTGCGTGTTTCATTCTCAGTTAGTGGTCGTCTTGGAAGTTTGTCACCCAACCACTGATGACTGGAGTGGATCAACGATCATTGCAATTTTAACAAACAACAGTCAAATCTTAATCAGTACATAAGTTGCATATCACCATAATTCAAACAAGTTATTTGGATTGTCTCCTCATCAATACATCCATCATCAATACATCCTTGTTGGTATGAAGGTAATGTTTAATTGGAGTTTTGGAGACCCCAAGAGTCAACCGACTGCTGCAGTTTTCCTGTGAACCTTGGAGAATTTGGTTCATCTTAAACCATCTTCATCGCTGTGCATGGCGGAAAATACACCTAAATAACAAAGGAAGTTTGGCATGTGTGTGATATAGTATTTATACCATAGTAAAACAGCAATTAATACTCATGCGCTGCATTGATTATATCTAGTCTGACTGCAAGATCAATCTAATATTCTGGAGTAAAAAGTTTGGAGACATACTCATTTTAGGGAATATTTTTATTTAACAGTTTTCCTATGTTGAAGAATAAAAAAGGGAAGACAAAGAGTGGCTAGTTTGAAGAATCTAAAATATAAATGCATTATGATTTGTTAAAAGCTTTTTGGTTGCCATATGACTCCAAGGTGTTATTTCAGTTTTAGTGTCTTCATTAATGTTCAACAATGTGTGAAATAGTAAAAATATTGAAATAACTTCTTAAACGAGTAATTGTGTGAAAACCTTTGACTAGTCCTTTATTGATATATATTCAATAGACATATCTCAACATATGTATATACACACAATAAATGCAGTTACAGTTAATAGTGTTTTGTGTTTTCTTCCAAGAAATCCACCTCTAACTTAATGTTAATGCCTCAAATTGTGAGGCCCCCTTCCACACTCATGCAACCCACAAAACAATGGACAGAACCAAGTACTAAATCAGATTAGAGGGACAACAAAATCAATTAGATATTTTGCCAGACCGCTAAAGTGGAGCCAGCCAAGATGATCAAATGTCTTTTGTTGTTTCTATACAGAACAGCATACAGAATTATAGCCTGAACCTGCCAACACCTTTTAGAAAGTATTATAAACAAAACTGTACCTCTGAAACTCATTTACAGAATCGGTATCCTAAAACAATATGACTTAAGTTGTGTTATAAAGGTATTCATTTATTGCTAATTTTAAATACAATGCCATACTAAGGCTTTATTGTGGCTAATTTTCAGTTTAAGAATTAAGTCCCAATCCCCAAATATCTACTCAACAAAAATCTGCCATCGGCTGAATCTAGTTGCCTATAACCCCTGTGACAGAGCAAGTTAAAGGAATCTCAGCATAGCTGGTCCAGCTTGTCAGTCAGGTTTCTCTTCGCCCACATCAGGATAGACAAACAGTGCTTGTTGGTTCTGTATTACTCAATTGGCAATAACAGTCCAAAATCCTAATCTCTCAGACAACTCTCTCAACCATGGCCTCCCACTACAGAAAGGTTAGGCTATAGAATACTCACACGGAAGGCACACATCTAATGGTTTACAGATTCCTCAACTAGTTAAGTGTGATAATGAGAGGGTCCATATGTGATTTGCTACTCGGCACAAATGGGCAGGGCAGTTTTGTGTTGTTAAAAACAGGCACCACTTGTAGCAGACACTGGCTGTGTAAATGCACTACGTTATCGCAACCATCGGATTTAACACACAAATTCAGAATGTTTAAATACACAGCAAAAGCAATTAGGTCTCCTTAGATTTGAGGCAAATTCCTCACAGTATCAATTCACAAGTAGTACCCATTACAATAAATATTTAAATTCACAATGATACACAACAAATACCAGTAATACAACACACAAAAGAAAAACATTAAAATGCCATTTCAACTGAAGTAATGGCTGACGTAAGATCAGCAGAAACATGTTAAATGGAAATCAACATGACAATAGAATTAGTCAATCAGGTGATACTACCAAACTAGAAAATACATGTCGATCATTATCCATGTGTGAATTTTCTATTCAGGAAAAATGAAGGTGTGTTTTAGATCCCTACTGAGACAATGCCATGCCTGACACACCCCTTAGCTACGACTGGCTGAACATTAGGATTGACAAATAGGGAAAGGTTGTGGGTACACCCAACAATGAAAAAAAAGTCAGGAATTATTTTTATTTAACTCACTGTTGATCGAAGTAGGAGATAAATATTAAACAGCAGAACATACATGAAAAGATAACCTAAGGAGAAATGGTAGAAACGGTAAGGCACCCTTTCAGTAGAGCATAGGCATTCCAAGTATTTAGATTTCTTCATTTCCAAAGAAGGAACTTCACATACCAAACAGGAAACGCACACTTCATAAACCCACACTCACCACCAGCAAAGTCGAAGTATGTTTCGAGGTGGCGCAGGTTTTAGGTGTGTGTCCTTGTGCGTAGGTATGACATTAACAAGCCTTCATCAGTCAAGGTTTCAGAGTTTGGAGGTGGCCTGAGCCACTTTGGAGCTGGTCTTTCGGTTAAGGGAACGACAGATGAAAGCCCCAGCATCTATTACCTTGGTCAGATCCACTCCCTGAAACAGACAGAGAACAGTAACACACTGAAACGGGGACCTCTCACCTGCGCTTTGACCAAACTGAAACAACACTTGGGACTCCTACAGGGTCAAATGCTCTGCGTTGAGGTAGACAAAGCCCTTTTGCAACCTGGAAAGAGGGAGGCTGACAGGGAGAGTTGATTTCTCACCGTCTGAATGCCCAGTCCATGCAACATGTACACCACATCCTCGGTGGCCACATTCCCAGAAGCCCCCTGTGCGTATGGACAACCGCCCAGGCCGGCAACGGACGAGTCCACCACACTCACACCCATCTGCAGAAACAAACAGCATCTTCAGTAACGGTACACCAGAAGAATTCCAGCACTGTTCAGACACCAATCAGAAGACGGCGTTGTATATATAGTACCTGCAGGGCAATCAGGATGTTGGCCAGCGCCTGACCATACGTGTCGTGGCAGTGGACTGCCAGGGCAGTAACAGGCACCTCCCTGCTCACCGCCTCCAGCATCTCCGTCATGCCACCTGGTGTGCCCACGCCTGTGGTGTCACCCAGAGAGATCTCATAGCACCCCATGGAGTACAGACGCTTGGCTACCTGCGTTGCAGGAACAAACAGATTTAAAGCAGTATCACCCTTAAAGAAAATCGCTCTGGAAAATGTTGAAACTGATGAGTGAAAATGAAACGAAGGTCTGAAAAGTGACACGAATTTATGGCTTGATCCAGCTCAGAAGGACTCACCTGAGCCACTTTATCCGGTGACACCTTACCCTCGTATGGGCATCCCAGCACACATGAAACATACCTCAAGGAACAGAGAAAGGAGGTGTGACTGATGTCCAGGAGCCAAACCACCTGACTGGACCACTATGGAAATAATCTACAACCCCCCCTCACAGATCACAGATATTCATATTATTTAGAGTTTTACAAAAATTCTCATTGGATAATATACTGGCAAAATGTGGAAAGAACCAATATCCCATGTTGCCCCTAGATTTCAATGGGCATCAACTATTTCTGTCAATGGCTGTCAGACCATCAGGCCTACCCTCTGACTGGCACGCCGGCCTCTTTGGCTGCTTTGGTGACCTCCTCAAAGCGCTGCAGGCTTTCCTCCACTGAGCAGTTAATATTCTTCTTACTGAACAGTTCGGAGGCTGCACCAAATATGGCCACCTCCGCTGCTCCTGCTTTCACCTGGGAACATAATCAGCTAAATACTGAGGAGGTAGCATAGTCCAAACGTTTAATAATTAGTTTTGATGGAATTTACATTACTTAGTCAAATGTCTCTGTATTGCTAAATGTTTCCCAGTGATTATGAAGTGACACAGCAAGTTCAGTAACATGCAGATGAAGACAATCAGAGATACATACAGCTGCCTGGAAACCCTTGAGGTTAGGGGTCAGTACTGGGTAAGCCACGCCAGGCCTTCTACAAATACCCTTCATCACCTCCACCTGGTCGGCCATCTTTCAATCAGGGGTGAAAGGACAAAACACAAACAATATGAAACTTCTTCTCCAAAAGTGAATGAAAACAGTATAATAAACATCTAAAAAGCAGACCCGTTTCAGGTGTCGGGCCAAGGAGATCATAGATCATTAACTCCATATAACGGTATTCAGTGATGATCTACAATAATCTACTGTCTGAGAGGTCTCACTTGTTGTTTACAATAACTCTGGTAATCTCACCTGAGGAACCCATTTTGGAGAGACGAAGCTTGTGGCTTCGATGACAGGAAGACCAGCCTCTGAGAGCATGTCAATCAACTGAATTTTGACTTCTGCAGGGACAACGATCTAGTAGTAACACCAGTAGACATTCATTAATACAGGTTCTGCAACAAACGTTCTCATTAGTTTGATTATATATACACACACACACATCTGCTCATTTGATGGATTAATAAACACCCAGCATCACCTGCTCAATCCAGGCTGTTATGCATTGTGGTGGACTGAACAAAAATTGTAATAACCAAAGTAACCCAATAAAAAAATTAAACTCCATTGAATAATACCTTCTCATTTTGCAGGCCATCCCTAGGTCCCACTTCGACTACTTTTACTCTCTGTGGGAGAGCTTTCCACGCAGAAGAACCAACCTGAGCCTGCCGGAGTTGTGAGACATTGCATATTCAAACACAAAGGAAAAACGTTCAGAATGCGAACCATATACCATTCTAACTATGACATTCCTCTTCGAACTATTTCACATACAACTATTTAACAACAAGATAGCAAGTTTAACGCGTTCGCTAGTAACTCTACGGTACTGAAGGAAAATAGGCTAGTTAAATACTGCTTTACGTACTAGCTAGCCAAGGTAAGCTAACAACACTGTAAAAAAGTCTGGCCGCTGATGAAGAATAACACTTGGCTTACTGATTTCGGCACTGCTGCTGAACAACTTGAGGACAAACACTGATGACCCATTCTACAACTAAATGTGCTTCTGTTTACAAATCTAATGACAGCCGCCATGTTCGTCTAGCAGTGAATTAAATCGACTATTCAATTCCTATTTTGCTGGTTCTCCACTAGGGGTACAGATCCCCACCAGCGGTATAAAATACGCTTCCAGGTATTTGGGCATGGTCTTGACGGAACTACAGGGCAAAGAGACGCATGAGAGTCTGTCAAATGAATAGTTGCGGGGTACTTTAGGGGTTCTAAACACGCCATAGCTAAATTCAGGAGGTGGCACAATAAGGGGAAAAGGTTGGAAACCGCTACACTTAACAAAAAAGGTGTATTACCGCCACCTACTGACCTGACCAGATATAGCATACGTTTGCACTTCAACGTTAAGTGAAACAAAGGAAAGCATAGCAAAGTAACACCAATATGTGACTTCACTGTTTTTAACATGTAATTTTTTCCTTTATTTAGACTTTTCCTTCAAACCATGTTTTGATCAGAAAATATGCCTGGTTTACAACAATAGAAACGATGTGCAAAGCAGTAAAACCTAAAATAACAGTCTAACATGTTTATTTGCACAGTGAAAATAAAGTATAACTTCAAAATAAAGTTTTTACTCCATAATTTTTTATTTGACATTAAATGTTTTATATGATGCGACATCACAGAAGTCAACAGTAATAAAGCATTCTTTTCATTTTTGAAAGATAACAGTTTTATTAGTAATCAATATTAATGCTATACCAACCAGACAATTTCACTGAAGGTGAATTACATTAAGTAATTCGTAGTGGGTTCGTAGAGGGTTCCGTAATGCTTCCGCTTCAGACGAGTTGTGCCGGATTGAAAGAAATTGTAACTGTTTCAGTAAAAAAAAAATTGGGATAACTTTCTTAGCTTCACTGTACAAATATTTGGAAGTATAAGTAGGACAGGTTATTATAAACTCCCACTACTGAAAGGCCAACAATTAACATGGTCAAACACTGATCAATGCTGATCAAAGTTGAAAGAGGTAGGCAAATATATACATAAACATGCCTAAAAATATTAACGTCAATGGTGTGATGAATATTTGGCTGGAAATAATGTTGATATTTTTGTTACAAAGAAATGAAAACTCAAACAAAATGGTAACATTATGTAGCCAATTTACTGTACATTGAATAACAAACACTGCTTTATATTAAACTGAATATACAACCTTGATAGCATTATACTATATTATAAATTTAAATATTTACAATTGATTATAAAAAAAAGATTATTCCAGATCTTCTTGACCAACATAATTTTCACTGAAGTTACTCATCGCTGTCATCCACTTCCTGGATAATAAGGTCAGCCCCCGAATCTTCTGCGAGGTCATCATCGTCAGTTACTAGCCAACTCTGCTGTGCATGTCCATCCTCTTCCTCCCCGTCCACTCCCAGCAGAAGGGCAGGTTCCTCACTGGCCTCCTCCAGACCGTCCATAGGCAGGTTTTCACAACCAGTCTCTTGGATGCACTCTGTACACATTCTGTAGCTCCGTGAGCCATCACACACTACCTGCCCACTCAGCTCTGTCACCCGACGCTTACACTTCCTGCACACCAACTTCCTGGCCTGATGGATCTGTAGTTTACAAAGGAAAAGAAATGGAGACATTATATATGGAAAAAACGGAGTCATTTTTACAGTGTTAGATTCAAATGTTGACCAATTCTTTATCCCAATTGGACATTCAATTTGAAATGACACCTTTGTCTCATTGCAACAAATCCTAACGAACTCAGAAGAATGCAAGATTGGGATGAGTCCTTCCTTGCTGCTTTTTCTTATATTACTCAATCATCCAGACACTCCAAACGCTTGGAGTGGTTTGCTACATCAGCTAATGCCCACGATGAATCGCTTTACCAGCTACCAAAAGTTGCATGAGTGCAATGTGACAAGGCAACCACTCCCTCCCTCCCTCCCTCCCTCCAATCCGGAAGGTGCACAGCCAGTACGAGCCTCCCTCTCCGACACGGCTGGTATGGCGCGACCATGGAATCAGCCTGGGTCTCACCAGTGCAGCTGCACTCTGACTTAGTACTTTACACAGCCGCGTCACTCCGGAGTCCACTAACGGAATGTTTGCATCCGTAATCTGTCCGGCGCGTCTACGCCTGGCATGACTCACCGTCTCGAAGTGGCTGCGTAGGTGCTCCAGACGGGTGAAGCGCTTGTTGCATGCCTGGCATGGGTACGGCCGCTCGCCTGTATGACAGCGCAGGTGCCTCTTCAGGTCTGCTTTCCTCTTGACCGTGTGCGTGCAGAATGGACACTTGAAGCGCATGGAGGGGTTAGGGTCTGAGGGAAAATTAGGGGACCATTTATTAGTGCCAGTGATTGCCCAATTAATTCATAAGGGTCACTAAGACTACTGCCCCACACCCTTTTTCCCAGTCACCTTTGTTGAAGAGTCCCACAACACCCACAATGGTAGGTAGGGTGGCATATAGTTCGTTTGCCTTCTGGGCTGTTTGCGACTGAGCCTCCTCCAGGGCCTCGTTGGTCGAGGAGCGTGTGCAGTAGCCTTTCCTCTTGGCGGCCCCTCTCCGTCTCCGCTCCGTGAGAGGCTGGGAAAACTGGAGATGCTCCACATCTGGTAGGACCTCCACTTTGGGACTGTGTTGCTGGCTAGACTGAGGGGAGCCGAGCTCCTGCTTCAGGATTGCAGCTTTCAGGTCAGAATCCTTTGCCAGGTACCTGGAGGACTGGGGCCTAGAGCTGTCATGAGTCCAGAGGGCAGAGGGAGGGCTGACGGAGCCAGCGGTTTCAGGATCTACGTTGTCATCCCCCACACCTTGGGTGTAGCTGTTCTCCGACAGGCTGAGGTAGCGGACATCATCCTCTTTGGCACTGATCTCCAGGGAGGACTTGATGAAGTCTTTGCAGTAGCTGATTACATTATTCATCTGCAGGTAGCTGGCAGCCGACATCACCTCGATCACGTTGTGACTGGAGAGGTCCAGCTTTCCGGAGTAAATGAAGTCCAGTATGACGGTGAACGTGTCAGGGCTAAAGACCTCGAAGGAGGCATTGACCGGCTCGGTGTTGTCATCGGCACCGTGGGAGAGCAGCATGCGGAAGTAGCCACTGCTGCCGAAAAGGACATTGCGGTGGGCTTTGAATAGCTGTCCCTCCACCAGAATGTTGCAGTCACAGAACAGCTCCTGCCGCCTCTGTTCATCCAGTTGCTTTAGCAGGTAGCCCTGGTGGTCAGCTGTGATGTCGGTGTGATACCAGCGTGGAACCTGTCTGCAACACACAGCACAGAAAGACTGGGAAATATAATGTCAAATAAGAATCCCATTAACCTTTAAAGGATGTAGACTAATACATTATCTGACTTGTCTTTTATGGCTTCACATCCATCCAAATAAACATATTAAACCTTAAAGCACACTGAGATTGATGGTCTCCAGCAGCTGGCCCACCGTGTGATGTATTGCTTTTATGTATTTTTAATTAATTCATGCATTTATTTTTGCTTGCTTTTCTGATTATTTCTATGTGATTTCATTAACTGGATCCTGGGGAGGAGTGGGTTGGTGGAAGGTGGCTAAAACTTCATTATAGTGTATAGATCTTTATATGTTCTACTAGTATTTACAAAACATTTTTAGAAAGAAAAAATGGACATCAACCTAAATAAACGTACATTTAGCTATTTGTATGAAAATAAACATTGCATTATTAATCGTAAAATGTGCAAATCACAGTCTGCCTGCTAGTCTCCATCCTGCAACCCTGAGTGGTTGCCTGAGCCGTCAATCAAAGGTTTTCTTATGCGAGAGGTTACACCCGTTTCATTGACAGCTCCGGGTAACGAACCCCTGTAATCATCCCAGAGGAGAATAGAGCGTTCACCAGAAAACCATTAAGCAAATAGTAAATTACAACAATATATTTTACTACATTTGTCCATGGCTCTCCCGCAGAACGGGAATACTGTATTTCTTTGTGGATTTATTGGAAGTCTTTGTAGTTTATAACGCCAATCAAAAACATATATCTCATACTATTGTGTGGCCATCTAATAATATCATTAAATTACCTGAGAATTTCCTCCAAAATACCAGCATTTCGAATTAAAGAATCAATTAAACAATGAGCTGCATCACGCCCAGTTAACGCCCGTTTATAAAAGAGAGCGTATAAAACAACGATGTAATAGCTAATAATTTCAATCAACGTAATGTTACATTAATCGCTATTAATCATCAGTAGGTTATTAAAAAAAAATGCAATGTGAGCCTATATAGTAACAGGCTACAGCGCGTCGAAAGAAAAGCGGGTATTCTCAGTCTGTGCGAACGCAGCCTCCTGGAGAGACGCCCACTTGGCGTTTAGCTCCCGCACAATAGATATACAGTAAAATAGGGATGAAATAAAACAAAGTTCAATCGATCAAACACAAATACGAATCAATAAAGTTATATCCTGTGTGCCAAAAGACTGCATTACCCTCACACCCGGTTTTTATCCATTGACCACCCCTCGGTTGGCTGAGCAGCGAGGAGAGAATTTCTTTGCTGCGGAACCCAGTGCCTTTTTTTAGGCGAACAATTTCTACAGGACCCGCTTACGCCCTAGCGCCTGCTTACCCGCGCCCCATGCTTCCGCCAATGCGCTACCCACGACAAAGGTATCGATACTCACAGCTGACCTGGTTCGCCCGGTGCCGAATACGTTCTATTCGCAACCATCTCTGTTACCATGGCCATTTTCTGTATTTTATTGTCAACTTTACTTGTTCTGTTTCTGGTTTGGGGTACACATTCGCTACACTTCCTGCTCAGCCCTAAAGACCGAAACCCGTTTCTAGACCGAGAAAAAACGGCAATGCTGACGTGGGTGTTTAACTGAGCGCCCGAGGGCCAAGGAGCCACTTAAAGTACAAGTGCCCCTTTTAGAGACTATATTTGCCTTTTCGGGCTTAAAATTGTTTAGTATTGAAATTGTATTTTTAGATGTATATCCGATTCTTTTTAAAGATTCGAAATACATATAGGTGTATTGTTGTAGGGAAATATGGGCAACTAAAAACAAAGGGGACTGGCCATCTGGCATTTTGTGCAAATTACAGATAGGCTGATCCACATGTATTTTTTTTCCGAAAAACCTGATTATCATGTGGCTAATTATGCAAGTTTTAATGAAAGAATAAGTTGCATGGGGCCAGGAGGATGTAAATGTGTCAGCGTATTGCTGATTTCTGCTCCTCCCCAAATTAATTTGTTTAATATCTCATTCCAGAATGAAAAATGTAGGCCAGAAAAATCTAAAACACAGAGACAATTAATTTGCTTAGAAAAGTAATTTATTTCCAAATTTGTATGGCTATAGCATCAACAATTTTATTGTATAATTAAAATGTCAACGATGATACATATAGATTACAAGACATACAGAAGAAAGACATGGTATATTTTTTACCCAACAGTTAGAAAATAGCCTTAGTTAAAGTGAAAAACAATATTAAATCATTATAGGATATATATTTATTTCATTCATTTTGTCTTGAGGTCTTGGAATGTGTAAATGTGATCAAAAATATGGAACTTCATGACTGGCTTTGGCCCAGTAAATTATAGGGAAGTGAAGGAAGGACTAGAAGGAATCTCATGATGACGTGTCGTTATTGGTGAATCCGGTGGGGTTTTTAGACTGCCAACGCCACAGGTCCATACCTTTTGGAGACATAACCATTATGAAAATAAACATTTGCTTTATGAAACCGGGGCAGTGCTTGGAAGTGTCACGGTGTATGGATAAATGTTAACGTTATAGAAAGTATTAGGTAGCTCAATAAGTGTACATACACATTCTCTCCAAGTCAAAGTCAGCTTTCCAGGCCAGCTCCTTCTCTGCCAGGCAAGGGTCAGCATAACAGGACGCTACATCTCCTCCTCGCCGAGGGGCAATCTGGTACACGATCTGTGACAAAGACAATTAACATGGAAATGGTTGTCTGGGAGTAGCTGTCAGACAGGTGTTTTCTTAAGTAGGTGCTTCTATACAAGCAGATGTAAAGAAGGATACTCATCAGAATAATTAAGAGGTAGGAATTTCAGGAATACCGTTAGCTTCTGGGACCTTATTCTTTAATTATTGTGTCAATTTCATACAAAATATTTGCACCGGTAGTTTTTAATTTTGAAAGGAATTTTGGAATTTCAAGATTTTGGAATTTGTCTATGACAGGTTTGAAAAGAATAAGTATTGGAAAATATTAGTTGTGGACGGAGTGTTTGGATATTTTGCAGTGACTTTTTCCCAAATCAATATGCATACTTTACAAAGTCAACATTGCAGATTGTGTGTGATACTCACATAATTGACTCCACAATTTCTAAGTTAATGCCAAATACATAATTCATTAGGACTGTTTATTCATGAATTTGTTATATGGCCACTTGGGGAATATAAACCACTAAAGGGTAACTTGTATTCTACAATTGAATTTTAGAATATACATTTTTCCAACCTTTTCATCAAATCCCCCATTTGCCCAAAAACATTAAGGTCAGAAAAATATATTTTTAAAAAGTAATAAATCAGTAGTCATTCCACCTCCTTTCCGGAGGCCTTCTCCATAGCCTTAACCATCTGCAGCACAGAATACCCAGTTCCTGTTCCTAGGTTATACACCTAGAGAGAAAAGAAAGGGGACGGAGAAAATATATCACAATACTATTGAGGAAGGGATGAGAAAAGATAAATAAGATAAATACATTGAGAATAAATGTGGAATTACAAGACATACTCCACTGCTAACAGTTGGGCCAAGTTAGTCAACCGGTATATTTTTACCTTGCATCCACAGTTCTCCTTCAGTTTTTTGAGGGCAGCAATATGTCCTTTGGCCAAATCCACAACATGGATATAATCTCGCACCCCTAAAGATAGAAAGTTAAGGATAATTCAATACTTGATGCATTTTAGTAAAACGTAAGACACTCAGACAAGGTTATGACTGACCACAGGCTTTTCACTGCTGTTTTTAATCAGTAATCATTACCTGTTCCATCAATAGTGTTGTAGTCATTCCCAAACACATTAAGGTGTTTTCTTCTCCCTACTGCAACCTGGGTTAGAGAAGACAAAGACATGGCAACTAAAAGGTAAATCAAATCTAAATCCTGTTTAAAAAGTCCCAAAACTAGAAAAGAAGGAAATCAAGACAGCACATCGAAGTGAATAATATGGTTTAGTGGTTACCTGGGCAACATAGGGCAGCAGGTTATTTGGGATGCCCTGGGGGTCTTCTCCGATGAGCCCGGAGGAGTGAGCCCCGATGGGGTTGAAGTACCGCAGCAGCACGGCGTTCCAGTTCTGGAAACACACAGAGCACCGCGGGCATTATATCCTGCCCACATAGTGTTACCCAACTGTTAATCTCCCAAGGTCCGGTCAAGGTAAAACGCCGGCGCCCTACAACATGCCAACATGCTTTGACTGGAGAACACGCTTCAACCATCCTTACCCACCAGAACCTAATCAGGCATCTGGTGGTGGTTTTGAAACACTGGGATCATGCAGACTTGGTCGTACCTTCTCTGCCTTGCACTGGTCCTTAATCATCTCCTCTATGAAGTACTTGGTCTTGCCATAGGGGTTGGTGCACCCCCCCACGGGGTGCTGTTCGTCAATGGGCAGCCGCTGGGGGTCTCCATACACCGTGGCTGAGCTGCTGAACACCAGATTGTGAACGCCATGAGTCTGCATCACCTGTGAGACATGCAGATGCGTGCGTCCACACACACACCACACACACCACACCACACACACACCACACACACACACACCACACCACACACACACACCACACGGCAGCCGTTGAGACAGCGGTCTGAAGCGAACACACGACGAGGCACACGGGCTGACATGATGTGGCGGGTTGAGGTTATTGCATGCAACTCACGCATTCAAGTAACCGATTGGAAGGTACAAGGCAAACACTCCGCGCGGCGCTATCACATGAATCCGTTTCAAACTCACGCACTCATGCATTTTAGACAGGCAGCAGGACGGCATTACGGTAAGCCACTTCATATAACGCAGGGCGAAGCGAGTTGAACGGCGTTCTCACTTACCTCCAGTAAATTCATGGTCGCAGTGAGGTTGACTCGATAATACCTCAAGGGCTGCTCAACTGACTCGCCCACCGCCTTCAGGCCAGCAAAGTGCATTACCGCGCTGAACGAATGCTGTCAAGACAAGGACGGACAGACAAACGAGTAAAGACCCACGAAGGTAAAGGGTCGTTGGTGTCATGAGGGAGACACCATCGGACCCCTTTCGTCTGTGTGCAAACACCTCTGCTTTTCACCGTACTCTAACTCACAGGGATCCATCAGTCCCTGTAAACGCTGGACTCCTGCTCCGCTCTCTATACAAGAGCAATCAGGAGAGGTAGTGGGAGCATCAAGATCAGGGGCGGAAGGATTTGAAGGCGTTTGTGTTACAGCTTCCTGCTTTATGGCAGCATTAAGTGGTTAGGCTGGTTAGGAGGGATTACTATAGCAGGTTAGGAAACTGAGTGTCAGGTTACAAAAAATATGATGATTAGCGTTAGGGTTAAGATTAGCAAAAATGCTACAAGGATGCAGGTAACAGCTATTAAAAAACTGACTTCAATGGCAACAAATAAGTCCAATTAATCAGTTCAACTTCTTTAGGCCTGTAATTAGATAGGCATTACATTAACTTAACATTCAAGTCTGGCATGAATGTGTAGTTAATTTAGTGTTGGTCATAATTGCTTATCAACTGCATGGACATAGGAAGTTGGTAAAAATATGTCCATGAGTGTTAGGTGTTTTACAAGGATATTAATGGAATGTAATTTCAGTGACTGTATAATGTATAATTCTAGGCTATATGTAAAATATATGCTGATGGCGATGGCATGTGTTGGTGTGTTGTGTACTAGACAGAGGCCAACCTGTTTGAAGAGCTTCTCCAGGCCTGGGCGGTCTAGCATGTCCAGTTCATGAAACTCAATGCGGGTGTCTAGAATCTTCTCTATCCTCCGCAGGCTCTCAGGGATATCCCCTACTCCTCCACAGAACAAGAAGTGAAAACATTAGGAACAGACGTGGAAACACTAATAAAAACACCACTGATACTGTTAATGTTACCAACGGACCCAAAACTACCAATAACTTTTTTTAAATGGATGCTGTTTCACTACCACTTTCAGTTTAAAAAATTACACAAACTAAGAACACTTACCTCGGACAGCATTACTGAAGTTATCTATAACCACAGGGCAGAAACCTGCCTCAATGAGTTCCACCACACAGTGACTGCCGATGTAGCCTCCTCCCCCAGTAACCAGGACCTTCTGTGCCATCCTGACCACCTACTTTACCAAGATTAGGCACACCAGAAGATACCATTAGTGAACACAGCAACACACTAGAGATCTGCCCTGCCTCAGTTCAACCTTAACTATGACCAAGACACAGAAGATGAATAGATGACATGTTATGTAGTAAATTGAATTCAAGGAAATCATATAAAATGCACCTTTATCACAGCCTATCAGTTCTAGGGTGTCAATAATGTTCATGCCTGATTCTCGCTACCCTGTCTTTAAGTCATCACATCAGCCACCAAATTCTATGTCCATTTATTATATAGGGCACAGCGGCAGTAAATAGGCACCTTGAAGACAGTCTAATGATATAAGAGTGAGTTACAACAGTGTAATGTTACACGATCAACTCTGAGGTCTCACTAAACTGTCCCCAATGTATTTCTGCTTACTGTATGTATCCTTGTTAACCACTGTCATCAAAGAAAAAATCTGATACATGAATGAAAATGCATACTTAACGTCCCAAGCACCAAGGAATTGAAATTGTCTTCGCGCGGCGGTCCAAATTAGAGTCGAGAGTGTACCTGTCCAGACAAAACCAGGATATCATCTGAAATAAGGAACGTCTTCCTTGTCCGGTTTGGACATATTTCTGTCTTCCTGATGAGAGAGCGACGTGGAGCTACGTAACGTTAAAACAATAAGATATTACAGCCTGTAGGGTATTGGCGTTAGATTTTTCAAATTAAAAGCCATGTTTCAAGTAAACAGTAAAGTAATCAATATGTAAATGTTCTCGCTATTTACTGACTTTGAAGCGAAACAGTAGGGAATATTTTTGATACAGTTTGTTCCTTTTGTTATAGTTATGTAATCAGAAATGCTATTTATGCTCTTCGAACGATGACATCTATTTTTTATTTATAAAAGGACCTTTATTTTTGTAGCGTCACCCGGATCAGTTGGAGAATCTGTGGAACACTTTAGCTAACTTCATTCCATTGATACGTGGACGGCGTCAAACCACTAACAAGGACGCCTCATTTTATGACGTCAGAATTCACTCAATGAAAGCTACTCCTTTGACTATTAAGACAGTAGAGTTATTGTAGGGCACTGGCAGGTAGCCTCTTCCAAGAGCCTTCCACTTCACATCCTTGTATTTTACATACACATTTTCCTTTTACTAGTAAGTTCACAATTTGATCAAATTAATTTGGTCTCAACGAAATGTTTTCTTAAAATTGAGTATTTTTGTTAACTTAAGAAAACAAATGTAATTTCATTTTGTTTTAAATTGCTTTGAGATCTCTGAGCAGTGGCTTTGGGATTGAGCTGAATAGACGAGGGGTGCTTACATTGGGATAAAGGGATTGGGGGTATTTGCTTTGGGGTGTGTGTGGTTTGTTTCTCGTATATCTTATCTCCTATCTGCCGTTTTCAATTTTAACCATTTGATCCATATGTTCTTTTAATTTCGAAAAACCTATTTATTTGTAATGAGGAAAAACACTGTTTCTGTCCTTGTGTGTTTTTAATCCACATTAAATACAAACATTGATGCCTAAAAGCTGTGTTCTTGAACTACTGGAAAGTATAGACTGAGAAATGTTCATATACTTGACAGTCTATAAACATGGGTTTGCATCTTTGGTTTGACATGTCATACCCATGGTATATGTTCTCCTATATCACAGCAATAAGCCAATAAGTATTCAGAACTCAAACCACCTGGTTAACAATATCATGGGTATGACATCCCTAATTATATTGGTAACCGTTTTTAATAGCATCTTGGGTGTTTGTTGTATATTGCCAAGATACCACTACTATATGTTGGATCAAGAAACTCCACAATGCATTGTGTCAAAAAACAGCATTTACCCTTGGCATACTGGCCATACATTATATTCCTTGTGCCATGTTGCTTAATGTAGTACACAGGAGGATATTATTCTCTGGCTGTTTCTTTTCTTTCTTTTTTTCTTAACACCCTAAACCTGGTAAAAAGTCCCCATGAGTCCAATTTCTTGTGGTTTTACTATATGAGTAGAGTTAGACCTAAAACACACGTGCGCACACGCGCACACGCGCTTCCTACAACTGTTGGTTTCCAATGTCTGGTTGTATTGCTTACATTTTAAACAAAAATAATAAAAAACGTATGTGTAAAAATTGCACAATACAACTAAGAGATATTATTCTAAAAGACTTGACTTTTCTCACTTGTAAATTCATGAATGATGTTTCACCAGGCCACAGAGACACATTCCACAAGGCATTGGGGATATAAACACCAAATCTAAAGACTTGTTTCCATTGTGATCCTCATTACTGTAGTTATATAGGTACGGCATCTTGTGGTTATGGCTTACCTGTATATATATGTATACATATACAGAGACCACTGCACCTTTTTCGTTCCCTTCCAAAAAAGTCAAAAAGGAAGGTTTCAAGTGAGGAACAGAAGGGTTAAAATTAAGAGACTGCTGCAAATTGAATGCTTCTGTTCCTCATTCAAAACTTTTATTTTCAACTTTCTTGGAAAGGAAAGAAAAAGGTGCAGTGGTCTCTTAATTTTTTCCGGAGCAGTATATATATGTATATTTAAATAATCCTTTAAATGATAATATTTTTTTCATGTACTCCCAAAATGCTGGCCGATTCCATGAGAGACAAAAAAACGGTGCCAGACCCAAGTATTTCACACTGCTCCACTGGAGAATATGTCTCTGAGAGAATGTGAAAGAGGAATTAGACCAACGAAACGATGACATTATAAAACCCACATTCACAAGCCATATGAATGTGTGCATATTGTGCTGTGTCATCGGATTGGCAGAAGCTACTTTTGGTCCGCATGTATCAGACTTGCAGATGTGATGTGGCATCCACATCAGTGCCTAGGCGTTACACATTGAATGGCATTCTTTTATATGTTGTGCCATTTCTGAGACGTTTGCGCCAGACCTGCCTTGTCGAGGAACCCTTGGCTCATGAAGAAAGACAGACATTGTGATGGAGGAGAGAAGTGTGAAGAGAGAAGAATATTTGGGGGTACTATTTCCTGACACTACCTTTTTTTGGATGCAGAATTAATATGCCTTCTCTGTAACTGGGGAAACGTGTACTGAGGGAAATATTTCCAAAAGGTAAACACAAATAAGCAGAAATAGAAAATCCAGAGATTCAGACGGGGATCGACCCACAGGTGGCAATGAAGTCTGAAGGGAACAGATTACTTCAGCTCAGACAAGAACCTCACGTAAGACGCAGGCATCTATGTCAGATTAACTTTCTCCAGGTCATTACTGAATCAGGAGTTTGGAATAAATCTGACCCATCTGCAATTTGGTACTGAATCTGCTTTTATGTTCTACAGTTTGTAAGAAGAAATAATTCTGTCAGCTGTTGACTTGTGCATTTGTTTGTGTGTGTGTGTGTGTGTGTGTGTGTGTATGTGTATTGTGGGATTAGAGTGCTATGGCCTGTGTTGGGGTATGGTCGTGTGTCTTTGTCTGTGTGAGTTTGTGTCTTTGTCCAACATTTGGGGGCCCTCCCCAGCACCGTGGCTGGCTGCGTCTCTGGGAGGAGGGCGAGAGCTGTGGTGAGTGCGAGACAGAGCGCTGCCCTTTGGCGCCCTCTAACTGCCCAGCAGGGCTGGTGCAGGACAGCTGTGGCTGCTGTCAGCAGTGTGGCAATGTGGAGGGGCAGCAATGTGACCCGGATGGGGCACAGGAGTTCTACGGGCACTGTGGAAAGGGGTTGGTCTGCCAGAAGAGAACAAGGAGAGGACGATGGGGCCACAGTGGAGGGGAACCGGAGCCTAAGTGCGTGTGTGAAGTGCAGGGCTCTGTGTGTGGCTCGGATGGACGTACCTTTCCCAACCTGTGTCAGCTGAGAGAGGAGGCCAGCAGGGAGGGAACCACTCTGAGGCTCACTGGACAGGGACCATGCTACTCTGGTGACTATGACGCATCCTTATAGAAGCATAAGTCCAAGATAAATCTACAAATAGAATAGACATGCAGTTCCAGTGTTTTAGCTTATCCACTTGATTCATTTCTATTCCATTTCTGAAGCCATTATATCCTGTCAAGCCAGCATATAAAATATAATCTTCCTATGGCTTTCTGTCTCCCTCAGCCCCTTATATCTCCAGAGCTCCAAGAGATCTTTCCAACTACACTGGAAAACACATTGCGTTTGGTTGCGAGGTCTCTGCCTTCCCTATGCCCACTCTGAGCTGGAGGAAAGAGGGCAGCGACCACTTCCTTCCAGGAGACAATCCACACATCTCGGTCCAGGTCTGATTATGTCCCGAGTGTACCGCCTCTGAGTGTCCCCGTACCTGGGTTTAATGAAGTTTACACTGCTGTGTTGGTGTTTGACTTGAGGAGTGAATGATGGCATCCATGTGGCTTGTGTTTGGTCCCACATACTCAGGCTTCACCCTCCCTCTCCTCCCATCAGACTCGAGGTGGTCCCCAGAGGTACACCATCTCTACCTGGCTGCAGATACAGAATCTCCATCTCTCGGATGCAGGAATCTACTCCTGCGTCTCCCACAATGCACTGGGTGGAACGTCTGCATCTGCCCGCCTCACAGTGCTACGACAGGGTGAGTCGGAGTCCAGAAACCAACAATGAGGTAATAAGTATGTGACAAAAGTAACTTTTCCAGCTAAACATTGCATATGATTAAAAATTCCTATTTTCATTATTGTATTTTTTATTTACATTGTCAGAGCTGAGGGTTCTGAAAGGACAAAGTCTGGATGAAGAGAAGAGTGAGGAGTATTACTATGATACCAAAGAAGGCAGTGATGAGTCGGGAGACTATGTGGGATGAATATTTTACTACACAGAATTTCATTTAAAGAGAACTGACTGAGGTGAGAGCAGAAAGCATGAGTTCCGGAGCAAGATGGTTTCATTTAACAACATTCAGTTTTTTCAGAATGTAACATATTACATAGCAATAGACTAGTCTCTGTGTTTATGTTGTGAGGGAACATCATAGTAAAAAGTATTTTAGTATTAAACATAGTGACTTTAAATTGTTATTGTATTTTATTAATTGCAGCCTGACTCCGTTTGCACTCTGTATATTGTTCCGAATTACAGCAGCAGGGGGTGCAAAGCCCATGTAATAAATGCCCATTGGGAATGTGTATGTATTTGTATAGTCCAAAACCAATCACTGGTCCCTTCCTGAAGTTTTAAGTCATCGGTTAAGATCTGAAGTGATTTCTGCCAGTCTGTATTCTGTCAGTGCCTTTCCCTGCCTGAGGGCATGTTAGTCCTCTCCTCAGCTCGTTCACTGGTCCCTGCTGGATACAGAGGCTTCATCTGAATGGCAGCCTGCATTAGCACAGAGGATCTCTCATTGCAGTCTGTGTTGGTCAATTCTGATTAGAGATTAGACACCATAGGGAAGACATACAGTAGTCCATCTCACTCTCTCTCCCGTCATTTTTTCTTTATTAACCCCATTCAGTCCTATTCTGTCTTACATTTTACCTCACGGCTTTCCCATTATCCCAATTTTTTGACTTTTTCTCAACTCTGAAGGAGATAGCTGGATAGATATACTTTAATTTTGGGTGCAAACAGATGATGTCACAACACATTTCCTCATGGTGTGGAGTCTTCCCTTCCTCTGCTAATTACCTCGTACAAACTAGGATCTGATATAGCGGATATGAGGCTCAAATACAATTACTGCGAGCTAACAAAGACAGATTGAGACTCAGGGAGAGAGTTAGAGAACGAGAGCGAGAGAAAGAAAGAGATAAAAAATATTAAGAGAGAAGGAGATTGATAGATACACACAGAGTTGTGTCAATTTACTGTAATTCAAACAGGAAAAAACGTATGTGTCTCACACACACACACACACACACACACACACACAACCACTTGTTTTCCCGTCCATTCCCTCAGATCGGGTAATGTCATTACTGTGGTAATTATCCTCATTAGTAGAAGCAGCTGTAGAGAGCTCTGTGTGGCAGTCCTTCAGACCCAACCAGCCCAACCCTCTCTCTCATTACAGTTCACCTAAATGATGTACATCAGACTTCAACGAGTATTACTGAACCCAGTAATGCACAGGCTGTATCACTCATATGAACAAATATTAAAAGCAGCATTGTTGTCTATAGAAGGACACATTTTTAGAAATCTCTACAAGATTCTCAGTTTGCAGTAAACAATCAGCCCAAAGCTGACAGCAACCAGTCTCTAGTCTAATTCCCAGAGGAACCAAGGACCAACACACACTGAAGTTGGCTCTGCTTCAGATGACACCCTTTTCTCTAAGGTGTGTATAACGTTGTTTTTCAATGTTGCCCATTGGGTTAGGCTTAAAAAAATGTTGGTCTGAAATGACACTCTGGGCCTGTTCATTCAAGAGAAAACACACACAGACTATGCAGTTTTGTTGCCGTGGATTTTATTGGCTATCTGTGTCTTGGAAACCAGAACAATTTAGTTGTCAAATATGTCATGACCACGACAACTGTACATTTCCTGTTTGAACTGGCGTCCAGATCTGAACCAATCATAAAAAAGGGATGTAGGTTTCATTCAGACGTGGTCCTGTCTGGGCCAGCCATGATTTCAGCAAACACCAGGAAAAATTCATGTCATTTGATCCAAATGTTTTTTACATAATATTTTCTTTTATAATGGGCTATAACTCAAAATTCAGGACGCAATAACATTTTCCTTCTTCTAACAAATCTTATTGTCTACCACTTCACCTGAAGTTTATTTGGATGCAATATGAGAATCAACCCCTTCACTGATTTTAATTGTATAATCTTCGCCAATCCCCAGAAAGAAAAATATGATATCAGTGACTAAAGGACTGTTTTACACAAAGCAACCCGCGCTATCTGAAATTGCCTGCTTTTTATTGGTAAGGAATAGTGTACAGTGAGTAAACTATATGAAGCATAAGCTCTGTATTAGGAGGCAAATGTCATGCATAGCCTGTTTTTATTGGCCGCTGTGGCACGATCTGCCCTTTTCCCTTCCCAGAAGCTATTGTTAAAGAGGTGCTTTTAATGCAGAGGCAGCAGATGGGTTCTTCTGCATTCAGACTGTGAGTGTTTACCATGCACTGATGTGTGGATAACAGGTGAGCATATCTCATCCCCGTCAGCCAATCAGGATGCAGTCGATGTCCTGGCTCTGACTGTTAACCTTTATTTGGCATATGGGGCTGTTTAGGGGATAATGGAGGGACAGGAAAACAGTTTCAACCTGACAATTGTCAAGGTTCATCCCACTGACTATTTACACCATCAAGACTAAATATTATTTTGATGTATGTCAATATCATTGGATCATGAAAACAGATTGGTATTCCTTTTGAGCAGAAGATTGGCAAGGAATGGCCCTTTATCTATCACAAAATAAGCTAATCAAAATTCGGATGAACCATTCAGAAACCCAAAAGTTTTGATGTGCCAAACATATCTGGATAGATGAATAGTTCTAGAGTTCAGTAACCTCCACCCTTCACCTCCATGTCTCCACGTGTCTTTCTCTGATTCCCACAGTCAATAAAAGAATTGAATAAACTGCAGAAATATGTAAGGAGCGTGTCTGGCACATGGTCATTGGTCCTTTGCATGTAATGACTGTGGACGTCAGCGACCCATAGATATCAACAGACATCGGGTCTCGTCCCTGGCGAAGCTTCTGTTCCTGCTTGTTTTGGGCCTCGTCTACAGTCTCGCCTTTGACATGTGAAAGCAGATTCCAGTCAGTGGCGATCAGGCTACGCTCTGGTCCTTCAGAGGTAGTTGGTAGCTATGGCGTGGCTTTTGGGGTCACGCTGCATGACAAAGCGCCATCCAATGAGTTAGAGGCATTTGGTTGAATAGGAGCAGATCAAGGCACGTCCTGCAGCCGTTCCTCACATCCTGGGCCCGCCGTTTCCAGCCGCAGCCATACGTGTCACCACAGTGTCTGTACTCTGCAGGCTCTTTTACCTGGGTTTTAAGCAATCCTGTCCTTCAGGCTGACTAGAGTTTTTTTTGACCTTGCAGTACAGCGTCAGCTCAGCTCATTCTCTCGTGGATGTACAAACGATGCAAACAAACACACCTGCCTGACAAGATAGCTGGGAAGCCAACGGTCCCAAATCATGCTGGCACCCTAAATTAGGGGGACTATGTAGAAAACGTGCTGCAATCGCTAAACGGTTCAACCTATATGAACGCAGATACCCGTTCATTAAAGCGATAGAGTATGCATTAAAATACTATGGGCTTAAATCAAATCTAAAATGCTGGAACACAAAGCCACAAATGTTTAGTCAGTATTCAAACAGCTCTGGAGTTCACTGGATTTAATATGTTCTACGTATTGTATACTATACTGTCCAGTGCAGTCTGTCTCATTCATGTTTCAGAAAAATCTCCACTTTGAACATTAGGTAAATAAACATTCAACATTGCTTTCCTTTTTCAGCTTGGGCCATCCTCAATTACTGCACAGTGGTATCATGGCAACCAGGCTGGTGTGGGAGGGCAGAAGAGAGTCTTTCAGAGCTCTGAATTTGTTTTCTAATGGATGACCTAGGTCTAGCATGCAGCACGCAGTTCATCAAGACTCAGAACACCTGTCTACTCTGTGTCAACATCAGATCAGGTTACCATCCTGACCACGAAGCCCCTCACCTTACCCTGCACCTGAATGGCATGTAGCCTCTCCAGAGGTTTGACTGTGCCTTCACACTGCTCGTTTCTTGATATAATTATATAAACGGAAAGGATATTTAATTGCACAGCAATGTTAATGAAACTTGATTTTCTCTGGTCAAGTGGGTAATGTGGTAGGGAAAACCACCATGCCCCAGGTCTGTCCCTGTAAGGATCACCATATTATCCCAGTGACACCATGCACAGCTGTCTACAGTGACCTCTCAGGCTTGTTAGGGTGCTAAGCATCTGGAGCAGGTCCCTACTCTGGTTAACTCCAATATACTATCCTGGCAGACTGCTGGGAGCTGTGGAGAGCAGAGAGGAAACCCCTGGAAGAACTGTCATGTGTAATGAGATCCTTTTTTTATCACCCAAAGTTGTGGTTTTCAATAATGTTCTAATGCATTTTCATATCACACAATACACACCACTATTGCAGTGCCAAATGAGTGATTTCAAGAACCAAACAACCGAGGCATTCATTTCAGAATACGCAGAGTCAGTGGATCAGCCCGTCTAAACATTAACCACTGTTCAAACCAACAGATCACCCAGCATCTGGCCATACATGCACCTTTCATGGTAGCCACAGCATTGACACTTAATAGTTAGTTAGATACCTCAGGCATTGTTAAATACCTCAGGAATTGACTCTGTAGTTAGATACCTCAGGCATTGATTCTCAATAGTTAGATACACTAGTTACTAGACAACTCAGGAATTGACTCTCTGTTGTTCGATACCTCATGAATTGACTCTCAGTAGATAGACACCTCATGAATTGAATTTCTGCTGTTAGATACCTCAGGCATTGACTGCCCATAGTTAGAAACCACAGGCATAGACTCTCGGTAGTTACACAACTTAGGCAGAAAGCACACCGGGGCATGTGTGTTGTTCAACCTTACTGGCATACAGCAGCCTGCGGGCACTCACGACCAAATGGGCTGACACCCCTAGCAACCCGTCGCTGTCAGCCTGCGTCCATTGTCATCCCCATTACATACCTCTGATTATGAAATGATTAGCGGATGCTGGGCTAATCACAAAGGGAGCTGGTGATGGATGCGCTGGCAGATAGACTCAGGGGGGAGGTGGGGTGCTTTGTCCAGGCAACCCCTCAATCTTGTGACAGCGTCGACCCCCGCCGTCTCATCCAATCCCTGGTTCCCCAGCAGCTGCCCCCGACCCCTCACCGTGCCTCTGCCTCTGCTCACCATGTGTTGAGCGTCAAAGGGGTTCCCCCCATCAGTCACTGGGATAGCTTGTCCTAAGTCACCATTAATTGCCCCCTAGACAGAGATGGATGGGAGCATCCACAACCCTGCATCTTCCTGGTAAAGAACCTTTCACAATTGGCTTTTGTCATTGGCAGATAATAGAAGGAATGGTGCTCAGGTCAAGTTAGCTGCCCCTGGAAGGAGGCAAATAACAGTATTGCATCCCGTCTTCTTATTAGGAACAACTGTCTGTTCTCTTGGATACCACAGGCTGTCATAAGCACCAATGAGAACCATTGTGTTCTGTTTTACGTTCTTAGAATTACAATATTATTTTCATCAAATACATTTAAAGTCCCGTTTTCAAAAAAAATATGATATAGATGATCAATGATTTTGTCCTCATAAAAAATATTCGAATAATTGTGGGACTCAAGTATTAATCTTGACAATTTTCAAACAGGCATTCAAAACGAATTCTAAAAACTGATAAATAAAGGCTACTGAATTTACAACGGCGATAAAGATAATATGTCTGAATCGCTAGCTAGATTGCTGAAAGCAACACATCAGTGTCCACAGGTGGAATTAACAGACTTTGATTCAGGGTCACCCTTCTCAGTGGCCTGGGGCTCACAAGTAGTGTGGGGCCACCTGGAAGCCGGGGGCCCTAAGTGGCCGCTTATGTCGCTTTATGGTATGGATGCAGAGATAGAGAAGATAAAAAACTAGAGGATATTGATTCGATAAACTAATTATAGTCTTTGTAATCCTACTCGTCATTGGAGAGTAACGCATGTCTGTGGACTCCAATCACACAGTGTGGTATCAATCAGCTCAATGAACCGAAATCAATATACTACAGAAACAACAGTGATTAACCACATAATTACAGAGATGCAGAGTTCATTTCAGCCACGTGCATATGCAAGGCACTCAATCCTGGGCGACAATCCCTTAATATCTCTTAACATCACACGGGTTTAAGTGGGATGCGATTGGGGTCATTTTGTCATCAGCAAAATACATACAGGTTGTTGGCGATTAGGTAGGATGGAAAGGTGTGCAATACATTGGAATGCCTTTACCATCCTGTAGGGATTTTTGACCCTACAGAAGGCCATCTAGCTCATCCAGTAAGTAACCCTAAGTAACCCTAACCCTGGTTATATCAGAGTGACAGACCTTCATGACAGTGTGCCTGACGGTGTACAGAGGAAGGTGGTGCTGGAGACCATAGAGGTGACAGGGTGGAGAGGTCCTCTGAAACATCCGGAGGGTAAGTCTGCATGGCAAATCCACAGCCCGCTCCATGACTGATCTCATTTGATCTAGCTCATTATGAAAATGGCTCCCAACTCCCACTGCATAATTAGTACTTAATTAATTTGAGAGAAATCTTTCATCTGTCTAGGTCCAGCCTGCTCCTTCATTCCATTTACAACATTATATTAATTTCGGAGGGAGGGATGGTACCCTCAGTGATGAAAAGACTGATATTATTAATTAAGTAGCCTTTTTTCCCTTTTTCAGAGAGAAAGTAATAAGTGCGGTGAGCAGAGTCTGATTAACCCTATTATAGTGACTAATTAGGGAGATAATTTAATAATCAAGGAAGCAGGGCAATTATGACAGAATGCAAATTATTCCATCCAATGAGGAGTGTTTCAATTGTGTGCAAGCATTGTTTGGGAAAAATTACATTTGAAACTCTTCAAACATAGTCATTTGTTTTTCTGAGAATACGAGGATTGGCTTACCTGTTTGACTCCCCAATTATTCCATCTATTGTTGCATTTCTCATGCATTAACAAAGGATTACACGCTTAGGACTGATTTTCAAATGGTTCATAGAAAAAGAAACACACGAATGGTACGTTAATTCATTAGGCCACACACTTTGTGTAACAAAAAACATCAATATTTTTCTCAACTGCATTGAAGTAATTTAGGCTGATTTGATAGAGGTTTTCTCTTTGTAAATCATCCTAGTAGCATACTCATGCTAGGTGCTCAGCGGCTGAGAACGATTAAGTCAAATAATCACCTCAGCGTAAATGACATGGATGACCTCAAGCTATCACATTACACACCAAGACATCCTCTTTGTCAGACCTACCAATGCCTGTTCTAAAAACAGGCTTTCAGTTAACTTGCCCGGATAAAAGATTAAATAGAACTGAAGCAGAAAAGGCCAACTGCGTTAAGCGATTCATGAGCTGAGATTCAGCACCTTGGACAGCCAACCACAGTGTCCGACTACCGCCGTGCCCAACTTCCTCAACAGGGTACTTATATCACATGCCTCACTAGCCTTTAAGAACTACGACATGGTAACCTGTGGGTGGGTGTATCAGGCAACAAACTAATTAGTCTGGACTTGATCAAAGCTTTGCAAACCAGACATAGGTAAATAGGACTATATGGTGTTAAGGCCTCAATCTGATTCCCTGGCAGGTTATGAAAGGTGATGATGGTTGGTGTGTTTCTTCCAGGTAACCTGGATGGCAGGGTCACAGGAGGACATAGAACATAGGATGAACAGCTGAGAGATTTCCGTGGCTTCATTTGTCAATAAAGGCAGGATGCGGCCCATTAAGTTTCTGCGGCCGTTTTCTTGCAGTTTCATCATGATTATCCCAACCTCATAAAATAATGAATTTGAGTAATGTTTCTGGTTACGTATCTGTACATTGAGTCACTATAGTCATTATGAATGGTTATTTATGACATGGTTGTGTAGAACCCAGCGTTTAAAACATACAGATTTTCAGTGTTCTTATACAATAGACATGAACATCCAGTCATTAGAAAACCTCTGCTAATGGAATCCACCAGGGAAGAAGCATTTCAAATAATGTGGGGGAAATGGTTGGAGCGTGTGTATGTGTGTGTTGGTAAAGTAAGGTGAGTATGTGTGCCTCCACGAGTGAGTTCCTCAATATCCCTCTCTACACCCCCATAGTCTCAGAGAACTCTGGAAGGTAATTGAATGAGTGAAGCAGGGAGAAATCTGCCATGGAGAGCTGGGCGCCTGCTGTCCTTATTATCTGTAACACAGCAGCCAAACTGCCTGCTCTTTGTTGTTTGCTCATGAATAGAGAAATTAATGTGCGGAATGACAGAGGTGGACACAGAAGGGAGAGACAGGGCAGCACATTTTAATAAGCCCAGATTGACCAATCACTTTATGCACCTCCACGGCTCAGAGGTGAATTAGAACTTAACATTCCAAGGCATGCTCAGTGACAGGATGCTCTAGCATAACAAAACCAATGGGCTGAAGATATTCCTGCGCATCTGATGTTTTAGGTTAGCAAACTAAATATACCCAAAGGCGTCATGTTTAATGTATCCATTTGAATATGCAGTATATGGGTTAGGGGGGAAAATGTCATGTATTTTGCAACGGGGAGTGGGGGCGGGGGGCAAAGTCTAATGGTCAATGTAATTAACATCTACAGTTTTTGAGTCAATTGTCTAATAACATGTGGTCCCTTGAAGAAGAAGGGGCAACATATTAAAGAGCTGTAATTCCTAAACCTTTCCTCCAATTTGAATGTAAATACCTTCACATTAAAGCTGAGAGACAGCACTTAAAATCTCATATAGATTATTTAACTGTAACTTTAATATATTTTGGTAAGCAGCCAAAATAACAAAACTTGCATCAGTGTCCAATTATTTCCAGACCCAACTGTATATTGGTATAGTAGGAATGTATCTGACAATGTGGCTAGAACTGCATTACATTATACTGTGTGATATTATATTATGACTTTATACAGTTAATTTGGCCAACAAGATTAGGGGTGTGAAATTATTAGGGGTAATTCTGTACGAGTGAACAGTCTTCTCAGACTAAATCAATTAATTCAGTATCAGACAGAAGAGCTTATCACCATTTGTGTTTAGTAAAGGTTTTTGTTTTTTACTCTTATTTACCCAGTAAATTGACCGAGAGCAATAACTTAAGACATTCTCTCAGGATCTAAACAATCAATCGTTAGACATGTTGTCCATCTGCAAGGACACAAAGGCTAAACCTTTCTGCACCAGTCCTGACTGGTGCTGTCTGTGGTGCTGAATAAAGACTCCTTTGCCCAGAATACACTCAGGGAGAATGTGTCTACAAATCATCCACTACAATCATTGATTGACAGTGCTATTCATACAACCCACGTCATGATGTCAGCCTATCAGTGTACCATTGCTGCATTCTAGCAAGAACATAGTAGATAATATTCAGAAAGTACGCAAATGTACAAAGCATATCTTGGGCATTCTTTAAAGATAAATGTTTTAAATACAACATTTTTGAATGTGTATTCTGTTTAATATCAGGCAACCTATAGGGAACTGACATGAAAGACGAACAAAACATGTGAAGATATGGCTGATCCTTCTTGATTTCCTGCGTCCTTATTTAACCTGTAGGTGGTGCAAAAAAGAGGCAGACTGGGAAATGAGTCCGAGAAAAATACGAGGAAATAGGTTACATTTCTGAGTCAATGCTTCAGGTACTTATCTTAACGCTGTAAGAAGTGACACGCAATGTTTAACTTTAACAGTTTGTGTAGTCATTTCATCTAAATTGTCCCTTACAGCAGACTAAGGAATTATTTTTAGTTATAAGACCAGATTTAAGAAGGCTAAACTCTGGACTTGAATGGTTTCCCCTCATCCCATGGCACAAATTTCCCATTTCAGGCCAACTGCTTTAATGGCTATGGGTGCGGATCCATTTGGGTGCGGATATAGGTTAGTGTCGGATTTAAATGAATTCCGTGGAAGTGCCTAGTCATCAGTACAAGACAAATACTACTTGTTAATACTTACATTTAACTTACTACTAGGGACTATTCCAGTAATAGCCTAACAATTTAAGTTTTACAAGCAAATGTTGATTAGATACTAGTACCCTACACATTAAATAGATAGTAAAGTAACTTTTTAAAAATGTTGTTTTTAAAAAGCTACTTAGCCATTGTCACTTTATATTCCAGACGTACATTTCAGTCACTCAGATTTCCTTTTTACTAATAGATATCAATTGATTCTATGCCTATAACAAATCGACTACTGACTTATCTAATTGTTAGTTGCTTGTTCGTTAATAACAATTTAAAGAAATGTAGGATTATTTGATTTTGGGTAAAAGATATTAGCGACCATAATACTAACAAATACCAAAATATATCTCTTATGCATTAGGTATATATATATATATATATATATATATATATATATATATATATATATATATATATATATATATATTTAAATGTTAACCTTATTAACAACATTTGGAAAGTTATATATAAAACTTTCAGTTTGGATATGTATATATCCGAACTGATTCCGACAAGTAGTAGGCAAATTCAACGTCGACATATTTAGAAATATTAAAAATTGTTACTTGCAGTTATTCCAATACTTTTAATTAAAACTACTGAGTTTATACTAGTCCTTTTTTACTATTTGTAGTAGTCAATACATGATGACTATGTCATACAGGGTTTTCGTTGCCATTTCTATAGTAACTACTCGTTATAAAATAAATCTCGAAATTAATAGTGACTTAAAATGACTAGTTACATTTCGATTCAGTGTATGAAATGTTTAAAGGTAACAAACACGTGTTATTTAGTCATTGGCAATGACAGATTTAAAATATATATATATATATATATATATATATATATATATATATATATATATATATATATATATATATATATATATATATATATATATATATATATATATATATATATA
>JACXGJ010000424.1:0-39665 GCA_016801105.1 Esox niger
TTTTGGGGTCTCCTGTTTCCAGTTTTTTGTTTCATAATGCACCAAATGTTCAATGGGTGACAGGCCTGGACTGCAGGCAGGCCAGTTTAGCACCCTGACTCTTTTACTACGGTGCCATGCTGTTGTAATACATGAAGAATGTGGTTTGGCATCGTCTTGCTGAACGTAGTCACAACTTTTTTGTAAACAGGTGTGTGTGTGTGTGTGTGTGTGTGTGTGTGTGTGTGTGTGGTATAAATAATCTTTTTGTTTCTCTGGGTGTTGCCACAATTTTCTTATGTAGATTTTAACTAATGTAATGCAACCATATAATATGTATTCTTAACTTTTCTCTACTCTGTCATGTATGTTATATGGACCCCCAGAACAATTACCTTCTAAAGAAATAACTTTTCTACCAATTTAACATCAATGGCCTCAAAATGATATCTTGCAGATGCTTTGTTGTAGTGATGTCAAACAAAACGGTTTCCTGAGATGATTTCCTGAGAATCAACCACAGGTGGATGTCTGTCTCACAGTGCTCCAGACTCTGAAGTGTGAGAAGTATGACCATGAGATATATGTGTGTTTGGTTGTGTCCTACTCTCAGACTCTGTATGTCTTCTCCAGACTTTAAAGCGTAAGGAGAAGGAGTATGAGCACGAAATGGAGCGTCTAGCAAGAGAGAAAATCTCCACCCAGCAGAGACTGGCTGAGCTGAAGAATGAGCTGAGTCAGTGTATGGACGTAATGGAGATAGATAGGCTCCTCAGACAGACTGTCCAGCCAGAGGATGATCAGGCTTCTACCTCTACTGCTTCAGGTACAGTTGCACATTCACATGTATTTTACTTTCTCACCATTATTCAAATAAAAAAATCTTAATTTCGAAAGATTTAAACAGAGAACCCCAGTTTCCAGTGGGGATAGGGGCTATATATTTCAGTTTCAGTGTATTTCAGTGTATAAGCCATGTCTGTTATCATTTTTCTCTCAAATCAATTTATAACCCCAAATCTTACTGAAATCCCAAACATTAACACTAAATGTAACCCTAATTCTGAATCAATGGGATTTTTCTCCTCATGAGGATTGGGAAAAGGTACCAGAAGATTGAACTATACTTTTTTTTACTATCCTGTAGGGATTTTTGAGTACTCTGAAGGATGTCTCTCCCCTCATGCTCTGATTCAGGTCTTCTCCTTATCGTCCGACAACAGAGCAGCAATGGGTCGAAACACATTCCCTGCTGCCGGGAGCTGGGTTATAGACATAAGCCCAAATATACGCCCCAAATAACTGTTTCTGTGTATCTGACAAGGGCAACAGAAGATAGCAAAGATTGCATGGTCAGACCTTCCATTAGAGTCAGAGTATGAAAAGGATCAGAGTTTGAGTCGTGATAACACCTGCAAGGCGGGGTTCCATTTCAGCTTGACGCCTCATTGGCCTTAGAAGGAGTTACCTAATAGTAAATTCAGGGGGTGCATGCAATTAGAACTGACACCCCATAATTTGTAAAGAACAACTAAAAGAGAGCATTTACACGGGCACACATACACAGATGTCTACATATATATCCAGTTTGTACTGTGTTGTTACATTGAACAATAATACATTCAATGTTATCCTCTATTTCTTTTGTCTCTCTTTTTCAGAAGGGGAAGATAACTTCGACCAGGACATTGATGAAGACCTTTCCCTTCCTCCCCCCTCCTCCCTCCCCAAACCCCCACCTCCTATCCTGCAGTCCCAGTCTCTCCTCAGCTCTCACCTGTCTGTCACACACAAGTCCCTCCCCCAGTCTTCTGGCGTCCTGACCAGCCCCTCCCCGACGGGCCCCCCTCCACCCCAGGCCATAGCACCTGCCCCCCCTCCCCACCCCTCTCACCCGCACCCCCATCCAGCCGTCCAAGTCTCGCCAACGGTGATTGCCCACGCCGCTGTCTCCCACACCTCTGTCATCCAGGCAGTCAATCACGTGCTCCCGGCCAGTCACAAACACCTGGCGCACATTGCCCCTTCCCCCGGTCCCACCTCCTCCGCCCCTCAGCCAATCACAGCCGCCACCGCCCACCAGACAATCACGGCACAGCCCATTGGACACATCACTGTACACCCTGTGGCCCACCTGGGCGGCCCCCTGCCCGCCCACATGTACCCCCAGGGAGTGACTGTTTCCCAGCCCACAATGGTGGGGCACATCACCCACACTTTCACCCATCACACCCTGCCCCACCAGGGCAACCTCCACCACGTCCAGGCCAACCATGCCAGTGCTAACGGGCCCCAGGTCAACGGGGCAGCAATGCCCAGCCAGGGAGGCTCGTCCCTGGGGAAGCCCACAACCGTACTTGCCCACCACCACCACCATAACCACCACCATCCACAGCTGGTGGGCCAAACCACTGTCCTCAATCCTGTCACCATGGTGACTGTCCCACCCTTCCCTGTTAGCACACTCAAACTTGCTTGAGGGGGGGTGCAGAGAGAGAACCTAAAGCATTGTTGAAAAAAGGAGAGGGCGGGAGTGAGAGCGAGAGACGGAAGAAAAAGGAGACGGAGCGCCAAAGCATCAGGACTCACAACGTGAATGAGACGTGGGTAGAGACTAGAAATAGGAGGGAGCTAAAGCATCGGTCAAGGACTGCATCACCCCGGGGGGGTTCTGACACCACAGGGTTTGGGACACCATCCAAACATTCCACCCATCCATGAACTCATGGACTTAGAGTTAGCACCCAAACGTCGCTCTGTTACCAATTCATTGCACTACAATAAGCCCCGGTCAAATTGACTGCACTGAATTGGAAAGGGGCGCGGGGGGGGTGACTTAGTCATTGAAGGGGAAGCAACCATTAAAAGGTCCTATCCTGGACTCCTGCATTGATTGTGGAGGACATCCCGCTACAGACAGAATCTGCCCTGGTTAGATGTTTCCTGTAGACACAGGTCTAGGGTCAGCTCTGCTTGCAGTCCTAACCGCCTGAGCCAAGACCTGTGTATTAGCCTCTCGCATCGTCAGTCCCAGCAGGCCATTGGTGACGGAGTCTTACCTTTGTTCTTTCCTCTCCCTCCCTTCACTCATCTCTTCAGATGCACTAACATGAGCTGAAAATTCACACCTGTTCCATCGTTCCTTCATTCATAAAACAGTACTACCAACATCACAGATAAGGACAGAGGGAGACAGAAAAAGGAAAAATGTTCTCTCATCCTTTGCCCAACACCCCCCCCTGCTGGCCCTCTCCCATCACAGCCACGTAAAAACCTCTTCCTGGTGTTAAAAGGAGAACAGCCCTGGTGGCTAGACCCATAGCGTACCTGCAGTGTGTTTTTGCAAGAGAGTGTGTTGCAAAACAAAACAAAGCACTCCTATATTTGTCTGTGTGCTCGAATGACCATCAGAAAGGTATTTAATTATTGTGCGAGCAAGAGAAAAGAGCACTATACCCCTCATAGCCAGCCTATGTTTGTCAGATTGTGTGTTTTGAGTCATCATCAGATGTGTACGTGAGCAGTCTCGTATTGTTCTACTGCTTGTTTCGGCTGTGGCTGTGTTCCTGTGTGTTTTATATTTGACACCGTGGAGGTAAAAACCTGCTGTACCTGGTGCATGGTTCTATTTTTTTTGTAGCATTTTGACCGGTGTGTGTGTGTCTGTTTTGTATGAAGGAAGTTGTGAGATGTGCGTGTTTAATCAGTTATAACTGCAGCCTGTGCTGTCTTCTGGGCAGGCATGTCACATGACCTGTCACATGACCTGAGTTTTAACCTTAATTTCAAGATTTTTACATCAAACTGCCCTTTTTCCCTTTTATATCCAATTACCTTGCACCATTGTCAGTTTATTTTTTTTTACATTTCTTTTAATAAATGTTCAAATCTAGGTCATGTGATGTGGCCGTACCATTAATGACATAGAACTGTGACAACCTAGATGTACGCAAACCTACACCTAAAGATCTGAGCGCAAGCAAAAAAAAGCAGTGCATATGACGTCCTTTTGTGTTCCAAGTTTGCGTGTGTGCGTTGTGCGAAGAGTGTAGAGGCTGCTGAGAGTTCGGGGGGTACAAAAAACATTTATCTTTATCACGCTCTTATGTCTGATGTTCTGTTAGACTTTTCTAAGTGTACGTATGGATGCATTTTTGTATACGTGTGATTGTATGCATGTTGTTTTTGCATATATTTGTGTATTTTGTAGTTTTATCCTTGCCTGGTTTTGCATGTAGATTGCTGTTGAGTTTCTGTTGTTTTTCTTGTATGTTTCTTTCCGGGACCATGAACAATATTGTATGATGTGGGCAGGATCTTAGACCTCATGCTACAATGATATTATATACATATAAAACACAGATGTTTTCCCTATGGAGAAAGTTTAAGTTATATATTGCCTGTGCATTTTGGGCTGCCTTTTAGATCTAACTGTCCACTAAGTTTAAGATAATAACAGTACTATATGAACTATTGAGAAAATGACGATGAAAATGAATGACAAAAATAATACTTAAGATTCTTAATAAATCTTACTACATTTACAGCCCTGTTTGTGTTGTTTAATTGTTTCTGGAACTTAAATGGTCAAAATTGAATTTTGGAATTAACTTCATTATAATGGAATAGACCTAAATGCTATTGTTTTTTGACATGTTGGCGTCACTTGCACAGTGTGGATGGAGTTAGTACTCCTTTAAATTAGTTGGCTGAAGACAGACCCACATTTTACCATCTTTTTCAAAAACCCTAATCATTTCCACTGAAGATCCTATTTGACTTGTGGGGACCAGTAAATGTTCCGGTTTTTCTCATTTTACAATCCTTGAAGGGATTTAGTCAAGTAAAATGTGACCAAGCACACACATATACACAGTTCTGTACGGGAATGACTTGGCTTGTAAAACAGATATTGCTTTATTTAGGGTACTAGGTTTGGTAAAATGTCAAAAATTACAGATACTCTTATTCAGACTGATTCACAGAAGCAATTATGGTTAAGTGCCCAGATCCATTGCAGTGCTTGTTCAAGAGAACCCATGTTAGCTTGGAGATATGAACCAGCATCTTTTGGGTTTTGGGCCCAATACTTTAACCACTCCGCTACCTTCAACCAATAAACAAGGGTGGTTAGAACCGAACAGTCTTGAATTCCAGTCTGGTCTTCATCTCCACGGAGACCCCGAAAAGCTGATGCCCAGAAATTTGGTGACTGGTTCTGGTTTGAGGTGTCATGTTTCCTTACTTTCTCCCTTCCTTTCCCAGCTTTCCTTACGGAGGCCCAAGAGGACTGTGGGTTGTAAATGAACCTGTTTTCTGTCCATGTTGCATCTGTTCTTGGATCCTCTCCAACACCTCCTGCATCCTCCTCAACTACACCGTTAGGTGACAGAAAGGGGGGAAGAAAGGTGATAATGGAGAGAAACGTGTGTGAGACAGAGAGGTTGTAAAAAAGAGGAAATTAGGGACAGCAGGTGATAATGGAGACAGGGAAGGCAGAGAGGGATAGGGTTGAGGAAGGAGTGTGTTAATGTGTGTTTGTTCTTGATATGCTCAAAAACAGCCAGATGGTTATCAATGTCTTAGATTCAGGGTGAGACAGGAGACGTCCCCGTTCAGAAATGTGAATAATCTTATATTATTTCATTGTTTCCCATTTCACAATCTAGTTCCTCCTGACTGGTTAGGTAGGAAAGCAAATTTGTACCAGACTGCGGGAAATTGAGTGTCTTGGTTGAGAAAATGTTTTGTTTTGTGACTATTGGCAGTCCCGGCTCAAGTCTTTTGGGGTGCCTATGCAAATGTGTATGTGGCGGGGGCTCTAGTGGTTGAAGGTTCCCTAGTGGTATGAGCGTCCCTGGGGAATGGGGGCCCTAAGTGACTACTTATGTCCATTATGCCTAGAACCACCTATGATTATTGGTGACATATACATTTTAACTAGTGTTAACTAGTGTTATCGAATTATATTTCTGAATTGTAATCGTAAAATACTGAAATTGGTTAGCAACTTGACTAAAAAAATAGACCCCCCCCCCCCCCCCCCCCCCATAGTCATCACACCTAAAAATTCTAACTCGGTCTGACCCAAGCCCCGCTTTTCATCATAGGCACACTTTGAGAGATAAAAATACTTATTTTACAGAGGAATTTACCAATAAATTCATAACAAATCCTACAATGTGATTCTCTGGATAGTTTTTTCTGATTTTGTCTCTCATAGTTGAAGTGTACCTATGTTGACAATTACAGGCCTCTCTCAACTTTTTAAGTGGGAGAACTTGCACAATTAGTGGCTGACAAAATATTTTTTTGGCCCACTGTATGTCCAGGTGTATCGGTTTCAGAATGTATATTCCATTGGAGCTGATTTTGAAAAGTAGCAAAAAATCCTGTTGCTATCGGTACTGTAGTATCTTGAGATTGGTTAGAGGTATTTTTTTATTAATTTTTTATTTAAATAGCTAAGAAATAGAATAATATATGACGCACTCATACTCTTTGTCCATCTTGCTGGGAAAGTGGGTTAAATGGCAGCTGAAAATGGCAAATGAAATATTGTTAAAAAAACACAATTTACTTTATAGAGTCCTTTTTACATAAGCAGTTGTCACAAAGTGCTTTCACAAAACATCTTGAGTTTGGGAAGGTATATTTTCATGTTTTATTCTGATTAACATTTTTTAAGGTGAGATGTATATGTAAATTTACGTTTTCATATTTTTTATATTCTTGTAGGTGAAAAGAAGATGTACATTTAGGTAAAGCCATGTTTGTGTATCTGGTTCAGAAAGTACATTCCTCTAGTCTTGTTTTTGAAAAGAAGGAAAAAAATACTGTTGTCATGGTTACTCCGGTTGAAGTAGCTCGAGTTTGGTAAGATATATTTTCTCAATCTTTTCAGAGTTAAATAGTTGAGAAGTATATCTACATTTAGGTTCCTCCCTGTTGGTGGGTCTCAATCAGAAAGTACTTCCCATTGGAGCTGTTTTTGAAAAGTTGGGAAAAATTCTATTGCTATGGTTATTCCAGTAGCAGTATATTGAGTGTGTTAAGAGATAATTTCATGTTTTTTTCAGATTTTAATAGGTGAGAAGTATAGGTATATACAGCTCCGGAAACAATTAAGACACCACTGCACCGTGACAAGCCTTCAACTACTAAAATACTATTAAATTATTTATTATTATTATTGGCTCACAATCATGGTAATATCTAATATACAGCTCTGGAAAAAAATAAGAGACCACTGCATGTTTTCCTTTCCAAAAAAGGTGAAAAGGAGTTTTGAGTGAAAACAGAAGCGCTCAATTTGCAGTGGTCTCTTAATTTGAACCCTTCTGTTCCTCACTCAAAACCTTCATTAGACTTCTTTGGAAAGGAAAAAGAAGGTGCGGTGGTCTCTTAATTTTTTCAGAGCTGTAGATAGTGTAATTGTTTCTGTATAGCAGAGATTAATAGCAGAAAAGTAGACGAAGATAAGAAATACATTGCAAATATTTCATATAATTGTAAAAAGTTGTGTGAAATTTTGTTAAATTCATTACTTAAATCAGTAAGTTTTGTTCTGAATAATGTTTTTTTTGATTCAGAAAACTGTAGCTGAGAATGTGAGGAATGTGAGTTGTAAATCTGAATACTACCAGAAAGATATCTAGCATGTGTACAGGAAAATCCATACCACTATGGCTGGCACTAACTTGCTTTGTAAAGACAAAGACTAGCTAAGACAGCAAAAAGAAAATGAGGATGGAAGAAATGGAACAACATTCAATACATTTCAAAACAACCACACATGGTTTCGGAATGATGGTCAAGGAACGTTAGCTTTTTTTGCAATCGTCATAATCATATTATCAAGATCTGTCAAAGAATAGCTAGCTAAGAGATGATCATGGACTTCAGGAAGCGGCAGACGGGGATCACGCCCCCATACCATCGATGGAGTTGAAGTAGAATCTAGTAGAATCTACTTCAACTCCAGTTCCTTGGTGTGTTCATCAAAGATGACCTCACCTGGTCCAGGTAAGAAGACAGCGGTAAAAACTGACCAAAAGCGCCTATACTTCCTGAGGATATTTAAGACATTTGGCATGTCTGCAAAAACTCCCCAACTTCAGGTGCACCACTGAGAGCATCCTCTCAGGCAGCATTACTGCCTGGTACGGCAGTTGCTCCGCTGCTGACCACAAGGCCCCACGGAGGGTGGTGAAATCAGCCCTTCCGTGCAAAACATCTATCATACACGATGCCTTAGTGAAGCCCAGAACATACCTGAAATGTGTTCGAATACCCTCGATATTGACCAGCTAATTAATGTTTTACTGCATCTAAAATCAATTAGCTGATTATCTACTATTTAGCCCCCCCTAAATAAATCAATACATCGGTCAATATATTTTCTTGGTGATTTCTTTTTTTAATCAACCTTTCCATCGCATCAAAACTTCTTGTAAATTGTATAGACATTGTTTAGAATTGTATTCATTTTCAGCATGTTCTTAAGTTGTGAATGTAACTCGCCCACCTGAAGTGAGCTGTCTTCTGTAAATAGTAACTAACGTTTCTAGTGGTCGGAGAAGTAAATCCTCTCAAGTTCAAAATTGAATATGACTGGAAAGCAACGGTATGTTTTGCTAATCAATATGCTCTTTGTGCTAGCCCATCAATTTTTTTATAGAAATGTATGAAGGTTACAGTTTTTGAGGTCTTAAAAATGTCATGTATGGAAATTGTTTAGACAAGTAGCAGTTCGTGAATTATGCCTTGCACAACTGACCGGACTTCATATAATATCAAAGTGATCTGTCTTCTTTTTTTCTTTAGGGGAGACCGGGGATGAAAGTAACGCCTTTTGTTTGAGCGTCAGTAACTCAGTGGTTGTTTGTGCTAGATCTCTCAATCTTTGATGCATACTACTCATATCTGTCTTCTACAAATATAACTAACTTGTACATTTTCTACTTCACAACCACTGATTATGTGATTTAGTGTCAAATACAAAGAGTTATGTTGTTACAATCTACCCCACAAAATTTCTGTTGGATATGCCAATAATTGGTTTGAGAATTATGTTAAATTATTCGGTTTCAACAGAACACAGTTGCCCAACTTGATCCTGGAGCTGCTGCCCCCGCGACCCGATAACGGATATGCGGATGAAGATGAGACAGTTGCCCAACTGAGCATGTTTCACAGATGAATGTTTGTTTGGGTTTAAAGTTAACGTTGCAACATAGCAATATTAGTGATGTGCAGTTCGCGAACGATTCATGACTGATTCGTTCCAAAAGGAACGTTGAGACCAGTATTGTTACGTAACGCGCAACCTATGAATATCTAAACGACATGCATGAATTTATCATGTATCTGGTGAAAGTAAAAGGGTAAGTTACTAAAACCAGCAGTAGATGTGGGTCACAGGTGAGATTTTAAAATGGTTTAACTAGTGATTATATTAGTGAAAGAGTTACAGTTGAATTAATAATAAGTGTAGAAAGTTAGCTGATGTTAACATGAGATTTCCTTTGGTAACTACATTAGAGGTTTGAGATGTACCACAGTAATTTACATACAGAGGTGGGGTATGTGTGCTGTCCTCACCTCCTCGTCCTTCTCCCAGATGAGCCTCTCTGTCTCCCCGTCGACAGGTGATAGTGGGAGTGGAGTCAGGGGGAAGTCAACACCGCTTTCGCTCCGGATTTTGTCACGCAGGCTAACGAACAGAACAGATACACACGTAAACAGAAGCGTGGATTTATTTAATTGTTATTTTTGTGCAAAAAAGCTGTTGTATCATAACCATTGTGCCAAACACATTATGCATACATTTTATAGTTTCAGCCTTTAAAGTCGATAGTTTAATTTGTTTACGGTCACATCGGTCTGTCTGTCAATTTCAGCATGTTGTCTGCGTATTTGGATCTACATAATCAAGTCAGTGCTTGCGTGTGTGCTTCTATTTCAGAGTATGTGTGTGCTTTTCAGCAGTATGTGTGTTTCTGTGTATTTATTTCAGAATGTGCTTGTGTGTCTCCCTATTTTGTGTGTGTGTGTGTGTGTGTGTGTGTGCGTGCGCCAACCTGCGCTTCCTATCCTGCACCACCATCCGTGTCATGTTTTGTATACACTGGGCTCTGTAGTTCTCGTAGTGTGTCTCTCTGGTGACGTCCTTCAGGTCCTGCATGTGAGTCCTTACCAACATGTTCCTCAGCAGTAGGAAGTCACTGTGGGCTGGGTTCTCCACTGACAACAAAGTCATTAGTGTTTGTTTTCACCAAAATACATTTTTATCTCAGATTTAATCAAACACGCTTTCCACTATTGATGCAGTAGCTGTTTTTCCAGCAGGCGAATGAACTCACAGTTAGATATGTACTGTTCAAGCATGTATAGTTTCACTATTTAGAACTAGAAGTGTGTGGGAACTGGATGAACATTGTACACACACTGCGTAAACACTAATTAAGAGGTTTGATTGTAATTGAATGTCCACTATTCATAATACCTGCAAACTAAAATTTGTCTTTAGGACTTCATCGGTTTACTTGGATTTGGATCTTGGTTTATGTATAAATAAATATACATCGATCAGCCATAACATTATGACCACTAGCAAAAACAGCCCTGACCCATAGAGGTATGGACTCCACTAGACCTCTGAAGGTGTGCTGTGGTATCTGGTACCAAAACAGCCCTGACCAATAGAGGTATTGACTCCACTAGACCTCTGAAGGTGTGCTGTGGTATCTGGTACCAAAACAGCCCTGACCCATAGAGGTATGGACTCCACTAGACCTCTGAAGGTGTGCTGTGGTATCTGGTACCAAAAAAGCCCTGACCAATAGAGGTATGGACTCAACTAGACCTCTGAAGGTGTGCTGTGCTATCTGGCACCAAGATGTTAGCAGCAGATCTTTTCAGTCCTGTAAGTTGCGAGGTGGGGCCTCCATGGATCGCACATTTCTGTCCAGCACATCCCACAAATGCTCGATTGGATTGAGATCTGGGGAATTTGGAGGCCAAGTCAACACCTTGAAGTCGTTGAGGTGTTCCTCAAACCATTCCTGAACCATTTTTGCTGTGGCAGGGCGCATTATCCTGTTTTGTGGCAGGACAGACATTATCATAGTCTGTTTTTCTGCAAGTAGCTACACTAAAATATAAGTTCTTACATTTACAGTGGAGTTACGTTAGTTAGGAGATGTGGACATCCAAGAATTCAAAGCTGGATACACCTCCACCTCAGTGCAATCGATGAAAACTGAGACGTGACTGCAGCCTTTAGACTTCCTGTAATCCACAATGAGCTCCTTTGCAGAGACGACTAACCCTGTTAGGGTTAGTCTTCTTTGCATTGAGGGCCAGGTTGTTGTCAGTGCACCATGCCACCAGGCACTTGACCTCCCTGTCGGCTGACTCGTTATTGTCACTGATCAGTCCTACCACCGTGGTGTCGTCTGTGAACATGACGATGGTGTTGAAACTGTGTACAGGAACACAGACATGGGTGAAGAGGGAGTACAGGAGGGGGCTCAGCATAATGCTGTAAATGCTGTACAAAGGTTTATGAATAGTCATAGGTGTTGGTTTTGTCCAGGTGTGTCAGCCAGAGTGTAAAGCAGTGGAGTTGGTGTCCTTTGTAGACCTGTTCGACCAAACTGGAAGGGATCCAGTGTTGGGGGAGGCAGGACATAAGGTGGGCCAGATCTAGTCTTTCTAAGCACTTGATGATTATGGGGGTGAGTAAAACAGGTCGGAAGTCATTCAGGCAAGACGTTGTCGACTGCATCGGCACTGGCACAATGGTTGCGGTCTTGTAGCATGTTGGAACAACCACCTGGGCCAGTGACATGTTGAAAATGGCAGTAGAGACATCGACCAGTTGCCCATCACATGCTGAACACACACCGGGGACACTATTCAGACCGGCAGCCTTGCATGCATTCACCCTGGTCAGTGCTTTGTCTGAGGGGGTGTCGTCTGGGGGGGAGTTCAGCTTTAATGCCTGGCTCTCTGTTGTCACTGTCGAAGTGGGCAAATAACCTATTTAACTTGTTGGTGAAGGAGACATCGCTGGCTATGGGTGTAGGGTTCCTTGGCTGGTAGTCTGTGCTGGCTTGGATACCCTGCCACATGTGTCGCGGTTCGTAGATGTTATTGAAGTGCCCCTCAATCTGCAGTTGGTGGTCATTTTTAGCCATCCTAAAATTGTGATTTTTAATTGAAATAACAATTGTGTCCTTCAAACTTTGCTTTCATCAAAGATTTCTCAATTTGCAGAAAATACCTCCTTGCAGAGCTTTGGCATTCTAGTTGTCAGTTTGTTCAGGTAGTCTGAAGAGATTTCACCCGGTGCTTCCTAAAGCACCTCACACAAGTTGGTTTGGCTTGATGGACATTTCTTACATACCATACGGTCAAGCTGGACAACAGCTCAATAGGGTTGAGACCCAGCGACTGTGCTGACCACTCCATTATAGACAGAAAACCAGCTGACTGCTTTTTCCCTAAATAGATCTTTCATGGTTTGGAGCTGTGCTTTGGGTCATTGGCCTGTTGTAAGAGGAAATTGGCTCCAATCAAGTGCCGTCCACAGGGTATGATATGGAATTGCAAAATGGAGTGATAGATTTCTTTCTTCAAGATCCCCTTTGCCCTGTACAAATCTCCCACTTTACCAGTATCAAAGCAGCCCCAGACCATCACATTGCCTCCACCATGCTAGTCAGATGGCGTCAAGCACTCCTCCAGCATATTTTCATTTGCATTTCATTAATGTTCTTTATGATCCATGCACCTCAAATGTAGATGTATCTGTCCATAACACTTTTTTCCAATCTTCCTCTTGTCTGTCTTATTTTGCCCATCTTAATCTTTCCTTTTTATTGGCCAGTCTGAGATGTGGCTTTTTCAATTGCTGATCCTCCAGATACTCAACTAGTCTAAAGAAGGCCTGTGACATTGCTTCTTCAAGCCGGACAACAGTTTTTAGCTGTGCTAACATAATTGCTAAATAGTTTTTCTAATGATCAATTAGCCTTTTCTAATGATATACTTGGATTAGCAAACACAACATGGCATTGGAACACAGGAGTAATGGTTGCTGATAATGAGTATCTGTATGCATATGTTGATATTACATAAAAAATCAGGCGCTTCAAAAGTTATTAATTACATTGAAAAAGTACACACTGTATTTCTAATCAATTAGATTTTTTCTTAATGTACAAAAATGAGCTTTTCATTGAAAACAAAGACATTTCTAAGTGACCCCAAACTTATGAACAGTAGTGTATATTATCCCTTTTTATCCAATCCCAAATTGTTGAAGTCCAAATCACAATGATGGATTTGTCTTGTTTCAACTCTACAGCACGTGTGGTAGAGTCAAACATCTAAACATGTTTTCTCCTAAAGCACATCTAGCCAAGCAGTTCTGCTTCTTATTACACTGCTCACTTGAGGAGGACATTTCCAGAGAACTCAGCATTTCATTTTACAAGCTCAGTGTGTGTGTGTGTGTGTGTGTGTGTGTGTGTGTGTGTGTGTGTGTGTGTTCAATATACCTTCCACCACACCCCAGGGGTAAAGGCGACCCCTAAATTTGCGTCCTTTACTCTCAAACTGGATGTTGCTGCCAATCACAGCAAACGGGATACTGTCCTACAAATAGATCGATCAACAGAAGGTAGGAAAGAGATGGAAGGAAAGACATGTCCATGTTTAAGGCACGTTTTATTAGGTATGGGTGGGTACCATTAAATCCCAAATATGTTACATCATTTTACCACAGGGAAAAAAGCTACTTTAAATACTGCACACCCCAGTTCAAGAGTCACCTTGAGCAGCTGGTCCTGGCGTTTAAACTCTTCGTCTTCATCAGAGTCACAGTCTGGGAACTGGTAGATGTTGATGCCAAAATGCTCAATCTCCTCTCGGATCTACACCGGCGGAAACAGACAGACAGACAGACAGACAACCATAATGAGACAACCATACTTCAACTTTATGGTACAGGTCAGGGATATAAACTAAGATCAGGAATAGAAGCAGAATATCCCTGTTAGAGACACAAATCTCTCACCTTCATCTTTTTCCTGCAGACCTCTTTGGGGGTGAGGCTGTCAGCTTTGGCCAGAACTGGGATTATATTCACCTTCTCATGCAGAGCCCTCATGCATTCCACATCTAACGGCCGCAGACTGGAGTCCCACACATAGGCGGGAATAGTGGAAAAGCAGGTTTGCTGTGAGATAACAGTATCTATCTTGTTCTTGTACAGAAAATGATAGAAAAGAGATTCATTGGGTTGCAATGTACATGCGTGTGTGCACGTAGTTTCTTACCCGTGTCCGAAGGGAGAGATGAAATAGAGACAGCAGTGGACTCTGTTATCCTGGATGTTCTTTCTGTTCAAGCCACTCTCATCTCTGAAGTACTGCTCAAACTGTTGGTCAATGTAGTCTTCTAACTCTTTCCAGCTGTGGAGAACACACACAACACCATTCAGAGGAAACTACACACCTGGATGATACGCATGATGATAGAAGTACAATTTCCAAGATGCCAACATAGTCATCTGATCGTTGTGTTAATAGACTACATTACCCATGTACCTCTCTGTATTGTTGACAGCATCCCCAAACCCTGGTGTGTCTACGATGGAGAGTCTGAGCTTCACTCCTTTCTCCTCGATACCCACGGTGTGTTTAGTAATGTATATTGTCTGTGTGATCCGCTCTACACACACACCCACGTACACACACAGACGAAAGATATGTTCTCTAAAAAGAAGTCTTATAAATCAGGTCTGGATAGTTACACTACAGACAAATCTTGATTTTAAGGAATCACTAGATGGACTTATCTCTCTGAATTGCTGTACATACCTACACGAACGTTAAGGTCTCATTATACCATGCCTCCTCAAAGTACCCAAAACTTCTACAGCTGAAGGCAGGGCTTTCTCCCAAAGAGCTCCATTATTGTAGAATGATCCGATTATTGTGAGCGACACAGAATAAGTCTCAACTTTTAAGTTTCAACGTTTAAGTCTTTACAAAATAATACTTTCTTCGGTGGGGTCTATGGTAAGTGAAATCTGGGGTTTATGAGTTCCACTGGTAGGACTGTCCTCTAGCCACAAACCTTCACCACTCAGGAAAAGGCCATAGTGTCTCTGGACACCCTTGCGGTCCCTAGTTGTTACGTTGCAATACGTTACGTACCAGGGGTCTAGATTCAGTCTAAATTCTATGCTGAGGTATAATTTTATATTCACTGGTGTCCTGCTGAATCTTAAGAGGACCTGAGGTCCCTGTCCAAAGACAACCTGGTTGTCCATGCAGCTGATATGGATTCTGCCTAAATGCTTCAGATACAGGCAGCCTGTATTGATTGATCTCCTGACCATCTGAACATGCAACATTTCGATGTAGCCCAAAAGATCATGTACTCTTACTTTCTTCATCTGGTTAGACCAGAAGACAATGGCCAACCACTCAGAGTCTCAGTACTCCATAGGTTTCTTCTTAGGTTATGACCCTACTAGGGAGTTTTTCATATCCACTATGCATTCATTTCTTGAATATGGTTGCTCTTTGGGGTTTTAGGCTAAGTATCTGTATATGCAATTTGTGACAACTGCTGATGGCAAAAGGGCTTTATAAAATACATGTAATTAATTGACTGAGTTCCTAATCTTTTTCACATGGAAAGTGTTTCACATACAGGTGAAAAAAAATTGCAATAATGTGGAAACGTTTTTCCATAATTCAAATCAAAAAGTGACACCTTCATATATTCTAGATTAATTGCACATAAAGTGAAACATTTGAAGCCTTTTGTTTCAATCTTCACGAATACAGCTTATGCCTGACGGCTCATAGGAAAAAAAATCTAGCATTCGATATTCGATAACATTAGAATGAAAAATGTATAATACGGAAATGTCAACCCGAGAAGAGCTCTAATCAGCTAATTAACTCCAAAAACCTGCAAAGTATGTTAATCTGTGGCACTGGTGAAGTGTTATGGAAGCCCAGGTTGCTTTGATAGCGGCCTTCAGCTTGTCTGTGTTGTTGAGCCTGGTGTTTCTCATTTTCCTCTTGACAAGGTTCAGGTCAGGTGAGTCGGCTGCCCAATCAAGCACAATAATACCATGGGCAGCAAACCAGTTACCAGTTGTTTTGGCACTTTGGGCAGGTGCCAAGTCCTGCTAGAAAAGGAAATCATAATCTCCATAAAGCTGATGGAACAATGAAGTGCTCTAAAATCTCTTGGTAGATGGCTGTATTGACTCTGGACACGATAAACCGCACTGGAACAACCCCAGCAGATGACATAGCACCCCAAATCATCACTGTCTGTGGAAACTTTACACTGGGATCCTGTGCTTCTCCACTCTTCCTCCAGACTCTTTCCCATGATTGTGGTTGTGTGTACTCATGGCTCGGGGTACATTTGCTGATTAGAGCACTTTCTGGTCATCATTTCAGTATTGTAAATTTGTTATTCTAATATTTTGAAATACTGGATTTTTGATTTCCATGAGCTGTAATCTGTAATCATCAAGATTGAAACAAAAAAGGCTTGAAATGTTTCACTTTGGGTAATAAATCTTGAATATATGAAGGTGCAATTTATTTATTTGAATTTTAGAAAAATATGAACTTTTACATGAATTTTACATTTTGGGATTTCCCCTATTTTACACATCTTTTTAATGAATATTATTGTTTTTTACTCCTTAAATCAGATAAGAGCCAGCACGCCTCTGGAAACATAGGTGCCCAATATTCGGGGCACCCATGTTGGCAAACCTGCATTCTCCCATCTCTGGAGATATACTCTGAAGCTCTGCCAGAGGGGCCATTGGCCAGTGTATCTTTGGTGACTTCCCTGACCAAGGCTTGTCTATACTGGTTAGTTAGTGGCCGTATGGCCAGCTCTAGGAAAATTCTTGATGTTTCCAAACATCTTCCATTTCACTAAGATGGAACACACTGTGCTCCTGGGAACTTTCAATGCTTCAGCATTGTTTTTACTTTCCCCAGATCTATGCCTTTATATAATATGAGGTCTACAGAAAGTTCAGTGGACTTCATTTTTGCTCTGACATGCACTGTGAAGTGTCTGACCTTATATAGACAATTGGGTGCCTTTATAGGCAATTGGGTGCCTTTCTAAATCATGTACAGCTCTAGAGACATCTCAACAAAGATCAAAGGACAAAGCATGCATCTGAATTTGAAGTATCATGGCAAAGGATGAGAATTTTCATGTACATGTTAGTTATTTCAGTAATCTTTAATACTTTGGCATGAATTCAAATTGTCTTTATGGGGTATTGCCTTTTGATTGATGGCAAAAAAACTGTCTATAACACAACAACATGTAACAAACATAAAGGTGTCTGGATGTTTTCTGAAGGCACTGTACATGTGTTTTTTTACCCTCTGCGTTCAGAACCTTCCTGTCTTTGTAGAGGTCTGTGAGGAACAGACTGTTGACCAGAGTGGATTTACCCAGACCAGATTCTCCTAGAAAGAGACAGACAGGACAGATAGAAAGTGAAAGATGGGTATAGGAAGAGAGAGAATTAAACAGTGTGGATTGAACAAGACTAGACTCGCCAAGAGAATCAAGGTGAGTCGGTCACTCTTCTATCACCTGATTTGATTTTATGTTATTTACAGTTGTGCTCAAAAGTTTGCATTTGGTTATATACAGTATGTACCATTTGTAAAGAAAACATGAGTGAGCAGGCAATACTTTTGAACAGGGGTCAGTCAAATCCTTTTCTTTGTTGCCATGTTTTGTTTTATGATTGTGCCATTCTGTTATGACCTACAGTTGAACGTGAATCCCATAAGAAATAAAAGACATGTGTTTTACCTGCTCACTCATGTTTTCTTTACAGATGGTACATATATTACCAATTCTGCTAAATGGTTGAATTCTGGCCAATTCCTCCTGACAGAACTGGTGTAACTGAGTCACATGCTTTTTCAGATCTGCCCACACATTTTCTATAGGATTGAAGTATGTGTTTTGTGATGGCCACTCTAATACCTTGACTATTTTGCCACAACTTTGGAAGTATGCTTGGGGTTATTGTCCATTTGGAAGACCCATGTGTGACCAAGCTTTACCTTCCTGACTGTCTTGAGATGTTGCAGTAATATATCCACATACGTTTCCTTCCTCATGATGCCATCTATTTGGTTTAGCGCACCAGTCCCTCTTGCAGCAAAGCATCCACACAACATGCTGCTGCCACCCCTGTGCTTCAGGGTTGGGATGGGGTTGTTTGGTTTGCAAGCCTCCCCCTTTTTCCTCTAAACATAACGATTGTCATTATGGCATTATGCCTCTCCTTCCTGAGCGGCATTACGGCTGCATGTTCCCATGGTGTTTATCAATAGTTGCATACTATTGTTTGTACAGATGAACGTGGTACCTTCAGGTGTTTGGAAAAAGATTGCAGCCAAGGATGAACCATACATGTGGAGGTCTACAATTTTTTTCACATGATGTTATGCGGGCACTGAGGCTGAAAGTAGGCTTTGAATACATCAATTTCTGGAATTTTCTAATCTGTGTGATGGCACAGTCAGCTTAGTGTATGTAAACCTCTGACACACTGTAACTGTGATGAAGTGGATTATAAGTGAAATTATCTGTCTGTAAACAATTGCTGGAATAATTACTTGTCCCACACAAGATAGATGTCCTAACCAACTGGTCAAAACTATGGTTTGTTAACCTGAACTCTGTGAAGTGGTTGGAAAATAAATTTATTTAGTAGCTTCAACCTAAGAGTATGTCATCTTCAACTGTATAAAATGTGTATACATTTGTTTTGAATATCAGAATAAGCTAGCTACAGTTTGCGCCAGAGACAGATGTCTCACCTGCTACCATAAGCGTGAAGGCGAAGCCCTTCTTCACTGACTTCCTGTGTACCTGGTTGGGCAGAGTGGCAAAGCCAACATACTCCTTGTCCATGTCCTATAGAGAATACAGAGAACACAAAATTCAAACACCCTAACGATAATCAATGTATCTTGGCGATACTAATTTTGGAACTTAATTTGTCCACCACCCATTAATCTAACTCAAAACAGACTAACAAATGACACCCTGAGAATGCTTAAGGAAAAACCTCGGCAGAATCATATGGGTCGAGGCGCCCCCAGGGGCTTCGTGGTCGAGACTGAGGGGAGGAGTCCATGGATTGTGATGCAGAGGTCAGCTGGTGTGTCCTCGGCTGCTGAGGCTCAAATTCTTCGTCCAGGATGGCACGGCTTGGCCTAGGGGGGGCAGAGGGAGGGGACCCACCAAGGGAGGTTCGGGGTGTCCCTGCAGGTGTGTGTCCGGGTCGCCCTCCCCAGGGCCCGGTTGCCTCTGGTTCTCGGTCAGTCACAGGTGCGTGGCATCCTGGGAGTGCGTGTTGATCCCTGGTTGCAACCCGGGAAGGGGGAACGGGCCGAGGCTCTCTCATGGTGTAGACAAGCTCAGTGTCCTCCGTGACCTCCATAGATAGGCTGGATAACTTGGGGATAAGGATGAGGGGGACATAAAGCCAGATATCAACCGGGGCAGCAATTAGCCAAGATAATCTGACTAGTAACCAAAAGATTGCAAGATCAAATACCTGAGCCGGCAAGGTGAGACATCTATCCCTGAGCAAGGCAGTTAACCCCCATCAGTGATAGTCATGAACATATGTAAAGAAAACCTTTTTGAGCAAGGCCATTTACTCCTAAGTGTTCTGATACACCCAAGGTGTTTTTGCCAACCTGTGCTGTGTGTGTTGTGTCAGGCTAGCTACTGTCACAGCAAAGGGTAATACCATATCGGTAACAACAAACCGATAACATGTATTGTATTCAATTGCACTGGGGTGATGAAATGTAAAGGCCTGCCTTCATCCTCGCACGTGACCCTGAACTTTGGTCCCGTTATGTCATTAAGGTCACTGTCTGAATCCTGGTACGCGGGTTAGGAGAGCAGTGAGGAGCAGCAAGGCAGTCAGGGCCAGGCCTCTACCGTAACAGCTCTTGTACAATATCTCAATTCGGTATACTTTGGCATCTAAGATAAAGTACATATGTACAAACTCTCAGATTCCACACGAAGTATATCTACAGGTGAATGAACATACTGGAGATTCTACACAGTGTCCACCTGGTTATGCTCTCCAGAGTCTTATCCCAGTTTAGACCCCAATATCCCCCCCAGACCTTAGATTGTGTGTGGTCTCTAGGTATGTAAGACCTTTGTAGAGTAAACTGATCAACAGGACTCTCTAGCTTGTGCCGGACTAGCTAAGCATATAATTGGGAGATGAATTCTGACATTGTTGACTTAAATGGGGATGCCTAAACATTGTAATTATAAGGGCTCAGGGTTCTATGTTCTGCCTGTCACCTCTAATTACCCACAACCGTCTGTGACAGGATTAACACTAGGCCACCTCTAATGCTGATCCCCAGTAAGTGGGTGGGGGGTTGGAGCACACACACTTGCATGCACAGCCACACACATACACAAACACTTGTTTAACCACTACAGTACATTGTATTGTAAAGAATCTGACTACACAACAAATATAGGTGTATCCAGAATGCCTACCTGATCGTCTGAACAGGGTGCATAATATAGACCCGTGGAAAGGGAAGAAGATTATAATGGAAAGACAAAAAGCTACGTTCAGCAAATAACTAGATTTTCTATTAATATAAAAATCAAGACAAGGCCTTAATAATAAAGAATAGAAAATAGGTATGCTCATAAAATGCACAACACAAAACACATTAACTCACTACTGTAAGTCGGCCTGGATAAGAGCGTCTGCTTAATCACGTAAACATAAATTGATACAACATTACACAAGAACTACAAGTAAAACATGTTTGTAGCTCACGCTCTGTAATGTAAAATCAACAAACAATATAAACCGGATAGATTGAACATCGGAATTACCAGGTTTAATGCTGCTTCGAAACCTAACGGGCGACGACATGTGGTCCATAGTGAGGTGCGCTGTCAACCGGTCATCAGACGCAAGGTCTCCCTTCCGTCGAAAATCACAACCCTGGCGTGCACAACTTACCTGAATGCTGCGTTTATTTAACAGCAATGTAGTCTTTATGAAAACAATGAAAGCCTACTGTAGACTCAGGTCATTGTAAACAATATGATCGATATCGTGTCCGGCAAAGTTCAGTCAGGTCCTACACCGCAGCCAGGAAAACTTGAAGTGACGTATTTACACACTCTAATGCTGGTGTACTCTTAAAATGTTTAGACGCATTCGCGTTTTTGTTGTTAGGATTTCAGATTAATTTCAGCAAAATCCCGAATCCTGTACTGTGTGCTTTTGGAGTATTTTTGATTGAATGCCAGGCTGAACGATCAATGCTCCATTCTTGCAACGTCTATATTTCCTAATTGCTTGTATAAAGTACGTCAAGTTTGAACACACCTGCTCATTGAAGTCTTTATTTATTAACTTTTTTCCACATTGTAGATCAATAGTGAATACAAAAAATATATGCAATAACACAAATGGAATCATGTAATAACCAAAAATCTAAATATATTTGTATTTTATATTCTCATAATGATTCACCCTTTGCTTTGATCACAGCTTTGCACACTCTTGGCATTCTCTAAACTAGCTCATGAGGTACACACCTGGAATCCATTTCCAACCTATGCTTGGAATCAAGTGGAGTTTCCTACTTTTCCTCCACTCTGAGGTCTAACTAATCCCAAATCAACTCAGTTGGGTCGAGGTTGTGTGATTGTAGAGTCCAAGTCATTTGATGTAGCACAATCCATCTCCTTTTTGGTCAGATTGCCCTTACACAACTTAGAGTTGTGTTTTGGGACAATGTTCTGTTGAAAAACAAATGATAGTCCCACTAAGTACAAACCAGATGGCATGGCACATTACTGCAGACTGCTGTGGTAGCAATGCAGGTTGAATGTTCACTAGCAAAGCACCCCACACCATCACTCCTCTTCCATGCGTCACATTGGGAACCACATGTGCAGAGATCATCCATTTGCCAACTTTTGGCCTCACAAAGACACAGCTGTTGCACTGAAAGTCCCAAGCTAAGTTAGACAAAACTGACAGTTGTCACTCTTACAATTTTCAAATAGCAATTTAAAGTTGATTGGAAAAATTTACATATCAGAATGCTTTCATTAGTACAGCAAAAAAAAAATAATCATGTAATATAACAGGGGACTACAATTTTCTTCTAGCATCATTTCTGCACAATTATCCTGGTGTTAGGAAATATACTAATTATGTGAAATTTTGAATAATGTGAAGCATTGACATAGGCTAAATGTAAAAATTACATAATGTGCTTTTTTATCAAGTTAATATCAAGGCAAATATAAAATAATACATTCATATTAAGTCATTTCGCAAATACTTTCTTTTATCCAAAGCGACTTACAAGTGAGGCTTAGAACAATCATAGCATTGTCATTGTCAAGAAAAATAAATGCCTACATTAAATTTGATGCCAGCAACACATTTTATAAAAGCTGGGACAGGGGCAACAAAAGACTAGAAAAGTTGTGTGATCCTAAAATTACCTGGTTCAACATCTCACAACTAATTAAGATAATTGACAACAGGTTACTAACATGATTGGGTACAAAATGAGCATCCTAGAGACAGATGGGGAGGGGTTCACCACTCTGTGTAGTCTAAGTCTGTGCAGGCACATGTCTTACAATTTAAGAATAACTGTTTCTCAACATGAATCTTATACAGAGAAATCTCTGTATGTAAGGGACAAGGCCAAAAAACAATACTGGATGGCTGTGATCTTTGGACACTCAGGCAGCATTGCATAAAAAACAGACACGATTCTGTAGTGAAAATGACTGCATGGACTTCCGAAAACCATTGTCTGCAAACACAGTATGTCACCGTATCTACAAATGAATGTTAAATCTTTACCATGCAAAGAAGAAGCCATATATGAAAAAGATCCAGAAAGAAATGCTGCCCCTTGTCTGGGCCTGAGCTCATTTAAGATTGACTGAGGCAAAGTGGAAAACTTTCCTGTGGTTTGACAAATCAAAAATGTTTAATCTTTTTGGGTATTATGGGCACTGCGTTTTCTGTACAAATTAGCATTCAGAGAAGATTGTCCCAGGGGCCTCTGACTATTAGGGGCCTTTGGGTGACTTGTACCCAAGGTCCCAACTAGTCAGAGACCCCTGGGCCCAAGCCCCATTTGCCCAGTCCATAATCTGGTTTCTTTGCAGCAATTCAACCATAATGGACTGATTGATGCTGTCTTCTTTGAACAGCTGATGCTGAGATGTGTCTGTTAGTCGAACTGAAGTTTTTGTTTTGCCTGCAGCAGGGATAACACCTCATGAGAGCCAGTTTTATCATAGAGCTTGATGTTTTTTTGACTGCACTTGAAGACATTTTCAAAGTCCTTGAAACTTTCCAACTGACCAACCTTCTTGTCTTAAATACCTTTTGTCTTAAAGACAGGATAGCCAAACCGTGTGAAACATTGTTTGTCCTCTCTAATTTTAACTATCATGGTGATATTGTTTTCTAGCTTGTGCAATATCGAATTCTTAAACAGTGACAAATGTGTAAAATCTGTCTCTATGCAAAGCAGTTAACCTTTATTGCTGTACAGTAAATGAGAATGCCAATTCATCTTGTAAAAAATATGTAATAAATTGAAACAAGCTGATCTGACGTCAGTATGTGCAGACTGTAATGTAGAAATCAAACAGGGAAACAAATATTATAATTAGCTTGTGATTTTATTTGAAAAAGAGTATATTCAAATAAAGTAGATTGTATTTCACGTCCACCTAGGTCAGATTGCGGGATAGCAGAAGTCATTGTCCTAAAAGAGAATAAAGTTAACGGAGATTTATTATTAAATTATTGAGAAAAGGTTCAAGGTCCTAAAATCAGAATCTTTTTTCAAGGGAAGGTCTGACATGAAATGGCAGCCTTTCATGTCAATAAAAGCTGCATTTGTGAGATGTGTAGTCTTTTGAGATCCACTGTAATTGTAGAATCTTTATGTAATATTCATTAACCCAAGGAAGCTGTCGGTTTGAAATAAAGCTCTGAAAGAAGCATATACTGTTGTGCGGGCCCTTATTTTTCCTTTTGTTCAGGATTTTGAATTAAGCCCTATTAATCAATTATAAAAAAAAAAACATATTATGTTCTAAGGTAAGCAATTAACTTAATTAATATAAATCATCAAAATGTGTGTGTGTGTGAGTGTGTGAAACAGTGTGTTGTGTCCCTACCTCATCAGTGTGTTGGTGCTTGCACAGCCACTGTGCTCTGTAACGCTCATAGTGTGTGTCATGAGTCATTTCCTTCAGGTCCTGCATGTGAGTTCTCACCAGCATGTTTCTCAGGTGGACAAAGTCACTGTGATCGGGATTCTCCACTGCCAACGCATCACAACACAAATACAGTGCATACTGTAGTGCAGTGGTATTGATTGGACATTTATGTCCCACACAGTGCAGTCCATAGCTATTTAGATAGTGACAAAAGTTCTTGTTTTGGCTCTGTAATTCAGCACCTGGAATTGAAATGAAAAAATGACGATGAGATTAAATTGTAGATCGTCAGATTTAATGGAAGGGTTTTAAATCTATAAACCGTGTAGATATTACAGCACTTTTTTACATAGTCCCCTCCATTTTATGCGACAGAAAGTAATTTGACAAATTCATAAAATTACTCCAATTCACAAAAAACTTAAATAGTTGTCATTTTTAGTACATGCAAATCATTTGTATTCAGTGATTGCTTGAGATAACAGTGTGTCTTCCCTGGTGACCCACAAGGAAAATCAAGTTAAAGCTGTACCCCGGCACAGTTTGTTCTGTGCCAGGGTAGAGAGACAAAACACCAGAATTTGTGTCACTGTCAAAATATCTTTGGTCTGCACTGTATACAGTGTTTCATTGTTTGTTTGTGTGTGTGTGTGTTTGTTATTTTCTGTGTTTCTGTGTCCATCTGCATGTGTGTTTGTAATCTCTGCACCTTCCACCACGCCCCAGGGGTAGACGCGGACACGGACCTTGCGGCCATTTATGTCCACCAATTTGTTACTGCCAATCACTGCAAACGGAACACTCTTCTGACAGAAAATGAGAGGATGAGACAAAAATTCGAGAAAAAAAGAAGTGTCTAGAACAATGCCCTGAAATGGCAACATCACCTTGAGGAAATCTGCACTATGGGGCAAAGAATATGTCACTATCATCATTGACGACTATCTTCCATTACCTTGAGTTTCATGTCCTGCCTCCTGAACTCCTCATCCTCATCAGATTCACAGTCTGGGAACTGATAGACCTTCAACATGTATTCATCAATCTCACTTAAGATCTATGGGAGGGGATATAAGGGGAGAGCGAGAGACAGAGGGTAAAGGAAGAGAAAGGAAGGGGGACCAAACACGCTTCCTAAGCCCTGTGATCTAGAGTGGTCCAGGTTTCCAAGCCTCTGCCTCTGCTGCACGTTTGCTGCAGCATGGATTTGAATCCGGACTACCACCATTTCATAACACTCGCTTTTCCACTTCCTCTCCTCTGTCAAAACAAAACACTTAAAATTCCCCTAAAATAATAATACGATGCATAGCACTGAACCTCTTGGCCTTATTTATCAATCTGACATGTAATGAAAGGTCACATTTTGTCAGACAGAAATGGAGAATTGGTGAAAAAGGTGACAACTCTCCAGACCCTAGTTAGTGGAACTTCCTGATGTCCCCCAACTCTTTCTCACCCGGTTCTTTTTCTTGTTGATCTCGTCGCGTGTGAGACAATCTGCTTTGGCCAGAACAGGGATGATGTTGACCTTGTCCTGCAGAGCCTGCATACACTCTACATCCAATGGCCGCAGACTGAGGATGCAGACATACAGACAGACAGACGGACGGACAGGCAGAGAGACAGACAGGCACTGTGGATACACCACATATGCAATATCTCATGGATAGATGGCAAAAATATATCAAAGCCCAGAGAGAAGTAGGTGATCCTACGAGGAGCTGCAGTTCCTGGTTTTGAGTTTAGACAATTCAGTATTTGTAAAAGTGGTGATTAAACTGGGAAGATGTTTATAAACCCGTGATTGGATGATAAACAGTTTCTACTAAATTTCACAACCACAAAGTAAAAAAGTAATAAAAACAAATCTACAGGGATCTGGCAGTTTCCTTTTGCAGAAAATGAGGATAAAACCACTTCCTTTTGCGCAGTGGTAATTGCAAATGTTAACCACGTTTGTTCAAGAAGTAAAACCGTAAATGACCATAGATTGAGAAATGTATGCGCATTTTGTGGAATTTAAGTGTGTTGCACATATACTGTATGAGGAATAACAGCGTGCGTGTACGGTATCGTACCCGTGTCCAAACGGAGAAATGAAGTACAGACAGCAGTGGACTCTGTTATCCTGGATGTGTCTCCTTTCTAGGCCGACCTCATCCTTACGGTACTGCTCAAACTGACAGTCGATGTAGTCTGAGATACCTTTATAGCTGTGGCAGCGCACACACACCAACACATAAATGCACATTCACACACACACAGAGGGGATGAAGTGTAAGCTCGGTTCCATATATGACACACACACACACACACACACACACACACACACACACACACACACACACACACACACACGGTAATATATGTACCATTTGTAAAGAAAACATGAGTGAGCAAACAAACCTCATATTTCTTCTTATGGGATGAACATTCAACTGTAGGTCATAACTAAATGGCGCAATCATATAACAAAACATGGCAACAAAGAAAACAATGAACTGACCCCTGTTCAAAAGTCTGCATAGCCTTAGTTCTTAATACTGTGTATTGCCCACATTAGCATAAATGATAGCATGCAGACTTTTGTAATAGTTCTCAGAGGCCCAGAAATTGTGCGGGTGGTATAGCTGCCCATTCGTCTTGGCAAAATGCCTCCAGATCATGCAAAGTCTTTGGTCGTAGTGCATGAACCACACATTTGAGATCGCCCAAGAGTGGCTCGATGATATTAAGGTCAGGAGACTGATGGCCCTTTCAGAACCTTTACCTTTTCTTGCGGTAACCACTGGAGGGTCAAATTGACCGTGTGCTTAGGGTCATTGTTTTCCTGGAAAGTCCAAGAGCAACCCATGTCCAGTTTTCATAGAGAATAATTCAAATTGTCTGCCATTATTTTATGATAACATGCTGCATTATTCTTGCCATACATTTTCACAAGATTCCCTGTGACTTTAGAGCTCACACAACCCCAAAACATCGGTGAGCCACCACCATGCCTCACAGTCGGGATGGTATTCTGTTTAATATAGGCCTTGTTGACACCTCTCCAAACATAGTGCTAAAGGTTGTGACCATAAAGCTCTATTTTGGTCTCGTAACTCCAAATTACAGTGTGCCAGAATCTGTGAGGCGTGTCAAGGTGTTGTCGGTCATATCGTAACCAGGCTTTTTTGTGGCATTGGTTTATTAAATGCTCCTTTCTGGCAACTCGACCATTCAGCTCATTTTTGCCCAAGTATCTTCGTAATGCTCCTTGAAACAACCACGTCTTTTTCCAGAGCAGCCTGTATTTCTCCTGAGGTTACCTGTGGGTTTTTCTTTGTATCTCGAACAATTCTTCTGGCAGTTTTGACTGAAATCTTTCTTGGTCTACCTGACCTTGGCTTGGTATCAAGAGATCCCTGAATTTTCCACTTCTTAATAAGTGATTGAAGAGTTCTGACTTTGGATATTTTTTATATCCTTCTCCATTTTTATAAAGTTTCATTACCTTGTTACACAGGTCTTTTGACAGTTCTTTTCTGCTCCACATGGCTCAGTATCTAGCCTGCTCAGTGAATCCAAGTGAGAGCTAACAAACTCATTGACTATTTAAACACAGACACTAATTGCTATTTAAAAAGCCACAGGTGTGGGGAATTAACCGTTAATTGACATTTTCATCTCTGTGTGTGTGTGTGTCACCTTGTGTGTCTGTAACAAGGCCAAACATTCAAGGGTGTGTAAATCAGAGCCACCAATTTAACAATTTTTGTTATCATTTTGATTTCAAAAGGAGCAAAACAAATATGTGAAAATAAATGACTTCATATGATCACTATTGTTAAATAAAAGACAGTATTTTGCTCAGTCATATTTTCAAAATCAATGACAAAATTTCACAATTTCTGCGATGGTATGCAAACTTATGAGCACAACTGTATAATCCCAAGGGAAGACTTTATGAGCACAATACCATATCGTTTTGAGATGTGACTTTCTATGTAGTTCCTTGTGTAATGTACAGTGGGTATAGAAAAGAATCACCCCCCTATAAAATAATCACATTTTGTTGCTTTGCAGCATGAAATGAAGACAGACACAGTTTTTGTTTCATTCAGCTGTATTTACTCAGTGCAACTTATAACATCCAAGTGAAAGATATAACACCAACATATCAGACAAAAATTAAAAAACATAATCACTGAGTTGGAAAAAGGATCACCCCCTTGTTTCAGTATTTTGTTGAACCACCTTTTGCTTTAATTACAACTTTTAGTCTGTTGGGATATGTCTCTACTAACATTGCACATCTAGACGTTGCAATATTTGACCACTCTTCTTTGTAGAACTGCTCAAGTTCAGTTCAATTTGATGGTGACCGTTTGTGGACTGCTGTCTTCAAGTCATTCTACAGATTTTCAATGGGGTTTAAGTCTGTGCTCTGACTAGGCCATGCAAGGACATTTACCCTTTTCTCCTTCAACCACTGTGTGGTCAGTTTTGCTGTGTGCTTTGGGTCATTGTCATGTTGGAAGGTAAATCTTCCCATTGACAACTTTCTTGCAAAGAGCAGCAGTTTTCCTCAAGAATTTGACAGTATTTTACCCCATCCATTTTTCCTTCTATAATGACAAGTGCTCCAGTCCCTGCTGCAGAAAAACAACCCCATAACATGATATTACCACCTCCATACTTTACTGTAAGAATGGTGTTATTTGGATGGTGAGCTGTATTGGATTTTTGCCAGAGATATCGTTTGGCGTTAAGGCCAAACAATTAAATTTTTGTCTCATCTGACCATAACACCTTTTTCCACGTGGCCTTAGAATCTTCACGGTGCGTTTTGGCAAAGCTCAGTCATGACTTCATGTGGCCTTTCTTGAGGAGTGGCTTTTTTCTTGCAACCCTCCCATACAAGACACATTTGTGGAGAATTTGTGATACTGTTGTTACATGCACACAATGACCACTCTCTGTCATGACTTCCTGCAACTGCTTCAGAGTTACTGTAGGCCTTTTGGTTGCCTCTCTGACCAGTTTCCTCCTGGCTCTTTCATCCAGTTTGGAGCGACATCCTGACCCAGGGACGGTCTGTGTTGTACCAAATACCTTCCACTTCTTAATAATATACTTCACTGTGCTTCTAGGCACTATGCTTCCAGATCTCCTGACTTGTGCCTGTCCATAACTTTATCCCGGAGAGCTTTTGACAATGCCTTGCCACCCATAGTTGATTTTTGTCTTCAGTTGCACTATCAAGGACTGAAATGCTTCAGGAAAAGCTTGTTTCAAGCTGAGCTAATCAAAATGACCACAACTGATCACAGCTGAAAGTCAGTTGGCTTTGTGTACTATTGAGAAGGTGAGAACGTTTTCATTTAAGGCTGCAGAGCAACAAAATGGGATTATTTTAAAGGGGGGGGTGATTCTTTTCTATACCCACTGTAGCTGTGACTCATGGGAGATGTGCATACCTGTACTGGTTGTTCAGGGTGTCTCCATAGCCCTGTGTGTCCACTAAGTTCAGTTTGAGCTTCACTCCCTTTTCCTCGATACACACTGTTTTCAGGGTGATACCCACAGTCTGGGTCAACCTCTCTGGACAGCACACACAGACACACATATGCACATACACATGCTCATTGGCTGAATACACTGCAAAAACTTTCTTAAAAAATGAAATAAAGAATAATGCTTTAAGGTTGGAAAGCGCTAACAGCGGTGTATCTGAATTAGGGTATATAGCTTGTTTTCAGCATGTTCTGCCCTCTTCCCAACATAATTCTTCTCATTCCATTAGTAGATCTATTTTGCTTGATTACATTTGTTTTTTTCAGAGCAATGTTTTAGTACAAATGTTGTGGGTCAGGGCTGGATTGTTCCAGGAGAGACAAGCTCTTGCAAAAGATACAACCTGATGCACAGGTTACATGTTTTATTTACCCTCTGCATTCAGAACCTTCCTGTCTTTGTAGAGGTCAGTGAGGAACAGACTGTTGACCAGAGTGGATTTACCCAGACCAGACTCTCCTATACCGAGGAGACAAGGAGAGAGAAAGAAAACAGCAGAATAAGGGACAGGATATCCTGCCTTGCCTCAGACCTAGATTTTGCCCCTGCTAAATTATTCTCATGAGGGTGAAAAAACTGTGACTGCCCTGTCCTCACCTATAACCATCAGAGTAAACTCAAAGCCCTTCTTCACTGAGTTCCGGTGTATTTGATTGGGTAGAGTGGCGAAACCTACATACTCCTTGTCCCAGTTCTGCAGGAGTTAACCACACAACAATAGGCCAACATTAAGCCAAGACAAACACAAAATACACCATTCCCACATACTTATGAGCAAGAAATACTGTACTTACTGTGCATAAAACAGTATTTATATTCTCAATCCACTGCTGCGTTGTAAACAGTTATGACATCATGAGAAAATCCCCACATTAGCTACCAGTTTTTAAAGACTGACGTTTCACCTACAAATTGTATGCCTTGGTTCGGACTATTCATCAGCTAAATCAAACACCATCAACAACTCAACACAGCTGGTAATGTGAGCTTTCAATACCAGCTCTCGAGCGCTCTCTCTCTTTGCCTAAATGTCTGTCAAAGTAAAATGTGTAACTTTTGCCATTGAGCCACTAAAAGTGCAATTAACTACACAAACTATGTATATTTAAACAAATGTACATAAAAAAAGACAGTTGACTGTGAGGTACATTTGTCAAGAGTATCAGTGAAAGAGGCTGATCAAAATGCTGATGTTACCTCAGTAGCATACGGGTCAAGGGAACCCCAGGGGCTCTTGGGTCGTGTGAAGTGATCAGAGTTCCCCTTGGAGAGTGTGGCCAGGTAACAGTGTTCTGAGAAAGGGCAGCAGAAGGTAATGTTTCCAGGCATCGACACAGTGGCCTGCTGGGAGGAACGGGTGTAGATTTCTTGGGGAAACTCCCTTAGGATACTTTCCAGACCCAAGTCCCCTGTTTCAGCTCTGGTCAGTGTGGCGACCTGGACAAGGAACAATGGAGAAAAAGATAGAGGGAAAATGGGGGGACCATTCAGAGAGGGAGAGTGATGGAAGAATTGAGAGGACAGAATTAAGGAAGAGAGAGAGGGATGGAGGGAGAGAAGGAGACTTACTCCAACAATGACATTTCTGCTTCTAGGTGCCAAAGTGTAAAGCATTGAGACAGCACACCTGACAGTAAAATTCCAGTCCTGTAGCTTGCAGTGTGGGGGAAAATATGTTGATCTGCCCTTGACCATGTTACCTTGATTGCTCCAGGGGCAGTATCAATAATTGCTCATCCCTGACTCTCACCCCACTATTTGAGGGAGATTCGGGGGAATTAGGAATATGCATAAATGTTCCATGTCACACCATACAATTGTACGTGTATAACAAAATGTAGGTAAACATAGAGGCACACTAGCTTACAAATTTAAATATATCACACAGACTCAGAAATCCAGTTCATTATCATGGGCATGGGGTGGCATGTGAGCTAGTGGTTAGGTCTGACTTGCTAGATCGAACCCCTGAATCGGCAAGGTGAAAAATCTGTAGCTCTATCCTTGAGCCAGGAAGTTAACCATAATTGCTCCTAGATTGCTGTGAAATAATTGTTAAAAAAGAGAAAAATGATACTAAAAGTACCAATGATCTATCGTGTCTTTTCTTTTTGAATGAACACATCATACACTAGCCTACCTCTCCATCTGAAGGCGTTGCAGGTGCTGTGGCAGAGGACAATTATGGACCCATAACCAGGATTATATGGAAGAAAGTAGGATTACAGCAGGGCATTTGAAACAATATTAACAGTAACCGCCAGAGGGAAGTATACGTGTATTATTACCTGCTGAACTTCACAACAAATGCATTGAATAGAGCATTGGCAAATGAAGTTTCCAGCACAGCATAATGGGTTCTCTGTCACATACAACATGGACACCTGAAGGTATAAAGCAGCTCGGTAGCCTACCTGAATCGTCTGTCTGTGTGCCTGTGGTTTGGACGAAATGTTTAGGTTGTCTTTAATATGGTTAACGAGATGTTTAACCTTGCTAGCTAAAGGGACAACGTTCTCTAAATGTTTTTAGGTAGCTAGCTAAACAACTATCGTCACAGAAATAGGAAAGTTCCGATCTAGTGTAGACAATTGCAGTATGTAGTAGCTCGTGTTTGGAATAGCTGTACAAAATACATCTAAAGTTACACTGTGGTTATTGGGTTCGCTTATTAAACAAGTTTTTCTAAATCTTTTTTTACCTCGTTCATCGTACATGGTCTTTCTGTGTTGTTTTCAACCGTTACAATCTCAGTGCGTTCTGGAACAAACAAACGTCAAAAAATGTGATACTTTAAAAAATAACACACCAAACAAAATGAATTAAGTATAGATTTATTCCAGTTAAAATGTGTACTGTAAAAACAAAACATTACATTAACAATGTCAGGATGAAATCTAAAATAGACTTCTAAATCGTGTTATTAAAGATTCAATCCAAGACCTGCAATTAACAAAAACCTGGCATTTCAGAGTAGATGCGTAACCGTGTTTAAATGTGAATACAGTAGTATCTATTGTCTATACAGTGGTTCTCAACCACGTACAACCTTAGATATCATTTAACTGAAGCTGAAATGGGCAAGAGATACAGGGATGGGCAAAGATACATCAAAATGTATTTTAAAATAAGATACCAAATACCTTAAAACCAACTGTATCAAAATAAACTACAAAATACAGCAGCCACACCATGTATCAAAATAAACGGCTACATTTTTGTATACTTTTTTTTTCTCAAAATAGTTTTACCAGGGATCATGAAATCATTTCACAAACCATCCATCTATTGGCCTATTTGATCTATCGCTTCACCAGTACACTGACGCAGTTGATTAAGTAGACCATTTTTTAATAGCTTTTCTCTGCCGAAGAAGTCATGTAATAAATCTAACAAATGCAACCAGTTAACAGATCAAATTTTCACATATCCCTTTGATCACCCAGATCAAGGTTAGTTTTAAAGTAACCAACAGTTTAATGTTAAACAGTTTGCTAATGACTCATAATTGTATCCTAATTTATTTACTTTGTGTTTGGGAATGAAGGGCCTACATTACATCAGCAACACTGACTCAATGGCAAAAAAGTAATTCATAAGAAGACAACTGATGGCACCTTTATTCATAGCAACTAGTTAATAAGTAATTATTAATTTGATTGTTAATAATAAATATAAATTGTGTCAGGCAGTCACTCATGCAAAATCATGATCCTACTAAACAGCTACTTCAATTAGGGTACAATCTGGGTACAAAATGGCGGGAATTTATGCTAAATTACAATGAAAGCTGGCAACCTACACGTTTCTCACCTTGACATTGGGGTATGGATAATTTTCTGTTCTGTTCTCAACAAGTCTGGGCAAATTACTGAGTAGGTACCAATCACAGGTTGCATTTTTATGATGTAATCAGGTAGTCTTCACAAAGTATTTTACAGATTTTTAAACTACAGAACACAAAAGTATTTTGATACAAAATATAAAGCCATTTTCATAAAATTTTTCATTATTTTCATCAAATACAAACGACAACATTTTATTTTAATTTTAAATATGTATTTTAAATACATGTATCATGAATACTGCCCATCCCTGTATACGGTATATCCACAAAAGGGAATATCGCATACCACTAGTGGTACACGTACCATAGTTTGAAAACCACTGCTCTATTATACATATTCAGCTAAATAGTTACCTTCTCGTTGCCAACGGGTCAGTGCAATAGGCCAGCAACTGCCAGGCTGTGTTCACAATAGGCCAGAAACTGATGGCTGTGTTCACAGAAAATATTTATTCTCTACTGTAAATAGTTAGCCAGTTACCAGCGCCCACAGCTAAAATCAATTTGTGTTGGCAAATATCATATTGGAACTTGCCATATTTAATACATTTTTTATATTTTTCAAGATAAAAGTAATCTTTCAGCTTTAACTAGGTATACTAGTTATGTATATAGCTAGCTTAGTTGTGATTTTAGAATGCTGATGTTACAGTGCAGTATGACTAAAGCTTGATCAGATTATCTGATCCAGGCACGTGTAACTGGCGGCCCCCACACCCTCTTTTTGCGGCCCTCGGATTAATTAAGAAAACATTAAAAACTTGTATGTGGAAACAACAGTATTATTCTTATTTTAATTGTGGTGAAAACGGGACAGTTTGGTAGTGAATGTCGGAAACCGGGACATTTTAGTGTTTTACCCGGGACACCCAGCTTGAAACCAGGACAATCCCGGGCAAACCGGCGATTTTCCTTGGTCACCATACCATAGGGTCCCGGAATCTTGTACGTTGTATTTTTGTTTTTCTCTCTCAAGGTTGCCTCACCTCACAATTTATTTAGACTTTTATTAATATTGGCACCAAGGTGGCACCAGAGCTATTAAATATAATACTATTTACTGTTTCTTCGACCAATGTCTCTATGGAATTTGGATAATACATATTTGATAGAGTTTTTAGCTGATAACAGACAATGTGGTGGGTTCCACAAGGTGTAGAACAGTGATTGAAGTTTCCGAAATGACCATTTAACATGTGAAGGATGTGAAATATTTATTTTGTGAAATGCATTTGGTTTTTCCACACGCTGTCATGTATGTTGTTTAAGAATCCTTTCTAAAAACTGCTTTTTTCCCCTTTGGAGGTACATATTGTCACAATTCAGAAATTTAACAATATTAAAAAGAACTATGTATCAGATCTCTGAAAAGTGTTTATGTAATTAATGCTAATGTTGTGTTTCTGAGCTAGCAATATTCTGACTTTTATTCACTACTTAAAGTACAAATGTCTAATGAATCTAACATCCTTTTTAGGATATTTTCTTATTTAAGAGGAATGGATTTGATCAATGGATTTAAAGTATTTTTGCTGTTATCAAAATATCTACTGCTGAGAGCCGCTTGCTTCAGAGCTTGAATTAAGTTACGACCTCTGCATCCACTAAATGATGGCGGGCTAGATTGTAAGGTTATAGTGGCCTTTTTTATGGGGAAAATACTATAGTTTGTATACTTGGCTCTGGATATAAATGGACACTTGACACAAGTTTTGTTATTTTGGCTGTATACCAAAATATATTCAAGTGCATATAAAAGTGCAGTTTCTCATTTTAAATGTGAGGGTATTCACATTCAAATTTGGGGAAAGGTTTAGGAATTACAGCTCTTTAATATGTAGCCCCGTCTTTTCAAGGGACCAAAAGTAATTGGACAATTGACTTAAATGCTGTTTCATGGACAGGTGTGGGCTATTTCTTCATTATTTCTTAATCAATTAAGCAGGTAAAATGTCTGGAGTTGATTCCATGTGTGGCATTTGCATTTGGAAGCTGTTGCTGTGAACCCACATTATGCAGTCAAAGGAGCGCTCAATGCAAGTGAAACATGCCATCATTAGGCTTCCAAAAAATCTATCACAGAGATAGCAGGAGCATTAGGAGTGGCCAAATCAACAGTTCAGATCACATTCTGAGAAAGAACAATGCACTTGTGAGCTCAGCAACACAAAAAGGAAGACAACAGAGGTGGATGATCGTTGGATCCTTTCCATGGTAAAGAATCCCCTTCACAACAGCCAGCCAATTCAAGAACACTCCAGGAGGTAGGTATATCGTTATCCAAGTCTAACATAAAGAGAAGACTTTACGAAAGCAAATACAGAGGGTTCACAACAAGGTGCAAACCATTCATAAGCCTTAAGAATAGAAAGGACAGATTAGACTTTGCCATAAAACATCTAAAAAAGCCAGCCCAGTTCTGGAACAGCATTCTTTGGACAGATAAAACTAAGATCAACCTGTATCACAATGATGGGAAGAAAGGAGTATGGATTAGGCTTCGACCAGCTAATGATCTGAACTATTCCAAATCATCTGTAAAACAAGGTGGAGGCAGTGTGATGGCATGGCCATGCATGGCTTCTAATGGCACTGGGTCACTAGTGTTTACTGATGATGTAATAGAAGACAGAAGCAGCCGGAAGAATTCAGAAGTTTATTGGGATATATTGTCTGCTCAGATTCAGCCAACTTCTGTGATGTTGATCGGTCAGTTCATCACTTTACAGATGGACAATGACCCAAAACATACAGTTAAAGCAACCCAGGAGTTTTTAAGGCAAAAATGTGCAATATTCTGCAATGGCTGAGTCAATCACCTGATCTTACCCTGATCAAGCATGTATTTCACTTGCTGAATAATTTCACTTGCAAAACAAATGAAAAATGTATTTGTGATTGTGTTCATTTATCCAATTACATTTGAGCCTGTGAAATAAGGGGACTGTGTATGGAAATCGTTGTAATTCCAAAACATTTCATACAATATTTTTGTTCAGCCCCTTGAATTAAAGCTGAAAGTCTGTACTTCAATTACATCTCAGTTGTTTCATTTTAAATCCAGTATACAGAGCCATGAACTTTGAAAATAGTGTCAGTGTCTAAATATTTCCAGACCTAAATGTATACAGTGTATACATCAAGAACAAAACAGGTTTTTAAATAAAATAAAGTATGTTTCAATTTCTGAGTTTCACAGTTGTGCAATAGGTGTTTCACAGTTGGTATTCAATGACAAAATCATAGGCATAGCCCACCTTGTCAAACCTAGACCACTTCCAGAATCAGGAACATTCTATAGCTTCTACAGTCTTTCCACAACTTAAATTCAGAGGAATGTGTCCTCACTGATTCGGTCCCATACTACCTTGCTGGTTGTACTGCCTTGGGCCGGAACAGAGCTCAGCTTAAGATTGGTGCCATCCTGGTGTTGAATCACAGAGCAGTCATGGCACGAGTTGGGCTCCAGTTGGTCATTGTTGCTGTGTCCACTGTCAAGAGGAAAGTTTAGTTGACTACTGTCACTGTGGCTCTGAGACTCTGATTGACCATGATTGAGTTTTTTGTAAGCGGGTTTGTGATTTTGTGGCTGTGAATGGACATGTTCAGTGTCCTCTGATTGTGAATGGGTTTGGTTGTGCTTGTATCCGTCAGTGTCCAAAGAGTGGTTTTGGTTATGTTTATTTTTCTCAGGCTCAGATTGCATATGGTTTTGATTCAGTGGTACTGAGTGGTTACAGTCGTGTTCCTGTCCGTGTTTCTTCCAGAAGGCCTGTCGGAGCTGATCCAGCTCGGACAGTAGTGGCAGACCGATTTCGAGGTGCATCAACAAATTATTCAGCCACTCCTCCAGCTTCATAAATGAAGGACTGAGAAAGAAAGAAATTTAAATGAGACAATAAGCCAACATGTGGTTGCTGAATTTCAAGCTGCTGACGGTACTCTGAAAACATACTAGTTTTATTGCAGACGTCTTGTTGTGTAATTGCCTCCATGTCACAGCAGAGGGTTTGGGTCAGTGGAAATAAATCATGCTGTCTTACCGGGTGTCTGACTCCAGGTCACAGCAGAGGGCAGCCAAAGGCATGAAGGCAGGGGGGCATTCTGGGGGATGGTAGCATTCTAGGAAGCCCGGGACATTCAGGCCAAAGTCTGAGGTTCTAGGTAGGTAGTCTGGGTCCGCACTCACTCTGCCTATCACCTGGGGATGAGCATGAGCGGGAAAGGATGGCACATATACTGAATACTTTTGCTGGACCGCATAAGCGGTTAGCGAAGCGGACCCGCAAACTATAGGTCCCGTGTTCGGATGTCCTCACAAGCAAAGTATACATTATGAATTATTTCCGTACAGACAAACACTAAAATTGTTCGTAGTTATATTGCGACTATTTCTGTCATGGAAACGTTCATATTCAGTCTCACTAGCAATTGCTCAAGTCTTATGAATATTCGTAGGAAGATAGTAGATACTATTAAGCCTATAACTAGCTAAAAAGCTGTTAAAATGCCCAGTGGCAAAAGCCATATAGTTCATAGATGCTCTGATGGAGGTAAATTGAATAAGAAACGTTAGTCAGTTTAACACAATGCTCAATGGTGTTTTGTGACTGCTGAAACCTGTAATGCCGTGGCATAGTGGTTAAAGACAGTGCCTTTCACCTGGAAGACCTAAGTTCGAATCAATTGATGGCAACGACATTTATTATTAATTTTTGTGGGCCGCAATGAAACTACATTATACAGTCTTGCGACAATTTCTGGTACATTCCACGATTCTCTCATCTTTTCACTTGATGAAAACATTTTGTTGTCACCTTTATTGATAGTTATTTTATCAATGTCACTCACGAATGAAAGAAAAAAGTATGTTGTTATGCCATTAAAGAAAAAAAAATACGTTCTTATGCCATGAGATGAAATAGCTTTGGCAGACACGATAGCAATTGCTCAATTCTTAGGAATATTCCTGTCAGTAAGTAGATACTGGTAAAGCCTATTACTGGCTAATATGCTGTTAAAACAGCCTGTGGCAAATGCCATACAGTTCATAGACGCTATTTGTGGTGGAGGTAAACTTAGTAAGGAACGTTGATCAGTTTAACTGTATCAATATCATTCACAAAATGGCCAATGACAAAAGAGTATTTGTTCAGTGTAGACAAGAGGCTATACTGACACCCATCAAATAAACAGCTTTGTGGTGTAATGGTACACAGGTTTCCAAGTGGGCAACCAGGGTTTGAATCTCAAGAGGGCAAAACTTTCTATTGCAAGCCGGCTGAACTAAGCTTGCCTTTTTCTACATGTTGTATAAAGAAATAAGAGTTTTGGTGCCTTGTCCTATCACGTAAGAAGGGCATGTTTTAGACTGACCACTAAAGGATTACGTATTGTGTATATATTGGCTTTACAGTGCAACCATTTTGAAGATTCTAGCTTTATACCAAAATATTTAATTTCATATTAAATATTGTGTTTTTCTCAGACTACTCACAGACTGAGTGCTAAGATGACTAGTCCTAAAGCTCTCACCTCACACATCATGATGCCAAAGGAGAAGATGTCAACCCGCTCATCATAGCTCTTCCCTGGGACACAGAATGGATTGAAATGAAGTACAACAAAGTTGTCAGTCTTTCCATCAATGTACTGTCCACATCAACACGTTAACCCATATCAACGCAATATATCAACCCATATCAACTCAATATTTCTCACTGAGTTGAATGAAACCCTCTGCCCCCAACCTTCCACCCTCATCACTACACCCTCTGCCCCCAACCTTCCACCCTCATCACTACACCCTCTGCCCCCAACCTTCCACCCTCATCACTACACCCTCTGCCCCCAACCTTCCACCCTCATCACTACACCCCCTGCCCCCAACCTTCCACCCTCATAA